>JAODAL010030806.1:0-49383 GCA_025379985.1 Phyllomedusa bahiana
GGCACTTTTTAATCTGTGGGTCAGACAGGTTTAATGGTCATTCTGCGGTATAGAACAATATAGTCAATGTCCAGTTAAACTAAAATGGTGGTTGAAAGACTCCTTTTTCTGGCACTTTTTAATCTGGGGGTCATGCAGGTTTGGGGTTCATGCTGTGGCCCAGGACAGGGATAGTCTTTGACCAGTGAAACTATAATGGTGGTTCAAAGACCCTTTTTTTGCGGCACTTTTAAATCTGGGGCTCATCGGGTTTGGGGTCATTCTGTGACCCAGGACAGGAAATAGTCAATGTCCAGTCAACTATAATGGTGGTTTAAAGATTTCCTTTTTCCGGCACTTTTAATCTGTGGGTCAGACAGGTTTAATGGTCATATCTCCTACTAACCTAGAAAAAGCAAACAACTCACTAGCTGAATATGATTTTCTTTCTTTATCCCTATTAGGGGGGTCGTGTAGTTTGTGGTGGGTTCAGCTTCCCTTTCCTCTACGTTGTCTCCTCCCTTAATGATGTTTGAAATGTCAATCTGTGTGCATCCTGGTCCTATTAGTGGACTAGGTACCTGTATTTCATATGCAGGTGGATTTACTGTGAACTTATGATGCTGATGTTTTTGTGCAATGGGAGTGTATGTTCTGTAATGAAGGATCATCTCCTAATGTGTGCTTTCTCTTTATGGGTGTTACAAACAGCTCCTTGGCCCCCTTCTAGAGTCATAAATGGGGCACTTGGAGTTACCTGAGTTTAACGGGAGGAAGACCTAGGCAGGTCAGGATATATTCCTGCAATAGCACTATCTGATGATTTGGGGGTTAGCAATGAAGTGTCTGCTCGTGTCGAGGTGCTGGTGTCAGGGCTACTTGAAGCATCTTTAGCGAGTGCTACTGTAAGGTTCCTCTTTATTTGAGCCCCCGCAATGCTCTGTACTAAGCATGTAAACATGTCATCCTCAGCTTTCATCTACAATGTTCATTAGCTTTTGTGGTTTATCAAAAACTTTTTGTGACTGACCACCACTGAAGGTTTTGGTGTAGTATCAAGATGTGTAGCAGTGTCAGTGGTGTTAATGATGGGCTTGTCAGTGTTATCTGAGGTGTCCCCTGAAGCTAAAAAACTGCTTTTTGCTTCACCTATCCAATTGCAAAACTTTTCCATTTTTTTCTTTTTACAACAAGAAGCTATCTTCTGTAATGTCTCTAAATCCCATGTACCTTCTTGAGGTAACTCAGGTATACACAATCGCCCCATTTACTCCAAAAATGATGTATGTCAAACCCCATATATTTTTAGCATATGGGTCATAGGACTTCTCCGGTATATTGGATGTACTTATTCCTATCTGGGGGCACATCAGACTTTTCTTTCTGAAAAGTTGATGACACATTCCCATGTTTATGAAGTCCTTATTAACCAAGGAATAGTACCCACCTCGTCAGATGGACTAAAACAACTGTTTATAGCCTCCTATATTCCCTTCTCTGAGGCACTCCTTGCTCTGTGGACACTTTCTATATTTACTTAAAAGAGCATGTGGCGATTGTCTAGTACCTTGTTGTAATCATACATACAATGACAATTCCAAATGAAATGTAATAACTTTTTCTCTATGCGAGATTTAAATTATAGTAAACATTTTATACTAACAGCAAGGAAATATTTCTTTGTGCAAAAATAACGCATATATACAACCAAAATAAAAGGAAAAAATAGCAACAATAAGACAATTAGCAAACAATAAGACAATAGCAACAATTAATGTTCCCATACCAATGCAAACCCAAACACGTATGAAGTTAGCTAAATTATCTAAAACGTTGGGGGCCCAGCCGCCCCTAAGGAGAAGAAAAAACACAGAAGACAAAACAAAAGCCCCAGCCAATAAAAACACTGGATACAAGACAACAAAACAAAATTCAGTAACAAAACAGATAAATTATTTTTACTTTTAAAGCAACATTGCAAATTGTGGGCAATTTCTTATCTGAACCTCAACTTTTACAACTCTATAAAACTTTAAAAGCCCAAACTATAAACCCAATTGATACGTGGGAGAGAGAGAATAATGAGAAAACCTCCACTACAAACGATTAACAGGATCCAACACCTTTTTGCAAAAAGCTATGGGTTTTTTGTGTGGCAAATGCTCACCGTGCTAGCAGATTTCCCCGGTTCTCAAAGCAAAGGGGTGCTTGCGTATCCGTTCTTCACTCTGGTGATAGTTTTTGATCCGAGTCACGGCACCAAAATGATGTAGATATCCTTTCTTAACAACCTCTCCCCTGTCTCCCACGGACCTTCAAACATAACAATGCACTGTGTTCTATTTTAAAAGATTAGAATGCTTTATTATGGACTGACATGATTTTTTAAAGGGTAAGGCGTGATCATACAGAGAAGGTAGGCATATTACAATCCAATCAAAGATAAAATATATAGCATAAGATATAGGTTACAATCCAATCAGTGTCTTAATGTAAAGAAACCATTTAATTATTTAAAAAACATGACACCTCCCTCTTCCCAAAAAAAAAAAATGAATACTCGACATCTGTCTTAGTTACACTAATCTAATAAACCTTAAACAAGCAGCAGCTATGACCTGTTATTTCAAATGCCACGGTCAGACCCAAATGCCTTCTTAGACCAAATATTATGAGGGGAGCGAAACAAAAACATTTTCCTTGTATCCTAGTCAGAAATTCATACAGAATATTACACAAAAGATTTAAAATTTGAAAGAGACAAGATGGAAGCCATAAATTAAAATGATTATCAAACTATCAAACTTATATTCAATTCTGTTTCAGATGTCAGCTAAACTCATATGGCTCACGATTAGGATACAGTGCAGTTTTTGGTGCGTTATTTAACTTGCAGTACTGCACAGCAATTAACCCCTTACTGCCACAGCCAGTTTTGACCTCCCTGACAGAGTCCCATTTCTGTCACTTTATGTGAGTATAACTTGTTGATACTTTTACCTATCTATGTGATTCAGGAAGTGCTGTCCTGTGACACATTATGCATTACATTAGTATTACATTTTGGCACATACAACCCTTGTTTATTTGTAAAAAATATGAAAATATCATGAAACTTTAATCAAATTTGCACATTTACAAAAAATTCTGTGTGTAAGACAGATAGTTATTCCACACAAAACAGTTTATAATTAGCATCTACCATATGTATTTTGTAGGTTGGCATCATTTTTTAAATATATTTTTATTTTTTTATGACATTAGGGGACTTAAACATTTTGTAGTAAATTTTCACATTTTTAAGAAAATTTGCAACATAGATTTTTTTACGGGCCAGTCTAGTTCTGATGTGGTTTTGAGGGGCCTGTATGTTAGATACCCCCATAAATGACTCCACCTATGAAACTACACCACTTAAAGTATTCAAAAAAGCATTTAGGAAGTTTATTAACCTATTAAGTGTTTCACAGAAATTAAAGAAAAGTGGAGGTGAATTTTCAAAATTTCACTTTTTTGGCAGATTTTCAATGGTTATTCATTATTCACTGGAACACGGTATATTTGACAAGGAAATGCAACTCAACATCAATTCCTCCAATTCTACTGTTTTTAGAGATATCCTATATGTGGCCCTAATGCGCTATTTGACTCAACCACAAGCATCAGACTAGAAGGAGAACCTACTGAAACTAAGCTAAAACTTATCAACCCTTAAAAAGACCCCATACACAATTTCTTCTAAGTTCGGTAATACCCTATATGTGGGTGTAAACTGATGTTTGGGTGCATGGCAGGTGCACAAAGGAGGGAGCGCTATTTGGCTTTTGGAAGATTTTGGTGGGTGCCATGTAACATTTACAAAACCCCCAAAGTTCTAGAACAGGTGAAACATTCCAGAAGTCATCCCATCTTGTACTCAACACTAAAGAATATTAATGCGTACGTAGCTATGTAAAATTCTGGATCCTGGCTGGTGGAGGCTCTGGGGTCAGAGATATGGTCTCCACTGGAGCAGATTGGTTCCTGCCTTGTGGGTTCCAGGGCATTAACCAGAGGTGAGGCTGGGCTTAAAGTCCTTGTCTTTCTCCCTCACCCACATTTTCCTCACCCTTGGTTGAACTTGATGGACAGGTGTCTTCTTTCAACCATACTACCTATGTAACTATGTAACCATGTAACACTCCTCATGGATCTCCTCTATGGGTCTATGGTGCATTTTTGGTGCACGGGTGTTCCATAGTTTTATTTCGCATTACGCCATTAAAATGGATAGTGGGAGGAGGGGGAAACAAAATTCCGTCATTGTTTTTAAGACTTCATTTTTACAGCATTTACCGTGCAGTATTATAGATGAGATAACCTTATTATGTGGGTCAGTACAATTTATATAGTGTTTTATAACTTTAACACAATAAAAATACATTTTTATGTAGTCATAGTCTAATAGTCATAACTTTTTTATTTTTTTGTACATGGAGATGATTAAGGTTTTTTTTTGCGGGATGATTTGCCGTTTTTATTGGTACCATAATGGGGTTCATATGATGTTTTGTTTGCTTTTTATCAAGGTTTTTGGGAGGTGTTTTGAATTAAACACAGCAATCCTGTAGGGTTTATTATTTATATTTTTACAGCGGTCACCGTGCAGTATAAATGACATGCTTGCATTATCAGATGGTCAAAACTAGTGATGAGTGATTACGTTGACTATCGTCATCTGGTCAATAGTCGATATTGGCAATTATCAAGACGATTTCCGATAGTCGATTATAGATTATCGCCGATGACCATTAAAGTCTAGGGGAGAGGAACAACACCTTATTCTTACACCCAAACAGGGCTGGAGAAGTTGGAATTAACATCCACAACAGTCAAATGGATACGTGCTATATCTTAGGCAACACACTTAGGTTATAAAAGTCACAGAAAAAAAGTCAAAAACCATTCACTATCTCTGTCTTGTACCACAGCATGACCCTTAAACCTGCATGATCCACAAATTAAAAGTGCCAGAAGGCAGTATGATTTGAACCATCATTTTACTTGAACTGGACATTGACTATCCCTGTCCTGGAACGCAGCATGACCCTTAAACCTGTATGACCCACAGATTAAAAAGTGGCAGAAAAAGGAGTCTTTCAACCACCATTTTAGTAGAACTGGACATAGACTATCACTGTCCTGGGCCACAGCATGAGCCCCAAACCTGCATGACCCCCAGATTTAAAACGTGCCGGAAAAGGAGTCTTTCAACCACCATTTTATTTGAACTGGACATTGAATATACCTGCCCTGGGCCACAGCATGAGCCCTCAAACCTGCATGACCCACAGATTAAAAAGTGCCGGAAAAAGGAGTCTTTCAACCACCATTTTAGTTGAACTGGACATTGACTATATCTGTCCTGGGCCACAGCATGAGCCCCAAACCTGCATGACCCACAAATTTAAAAAGTGCCGGAAAAAGGAGTCTTTCAACCACCATTTTAGTTGAACTGGACATTGACTATATCTGTCCTGGGCCACAGCATGAGCTCCAAACCTGCATGACCCCCAAATTTAAAGAGTGCCGGAAAAAGGAGTCTTTCAACCACCATTTTAGTTGAAGGAGAAGGGGTAGGATGGGTCTCTGGTGGTGCTTGTGGTACTCGGGGCGACGGTGGAGGCTGAAGCGGAGGCTGATCCCTGATCATGACTCTGAGAGACATGGGCAGCTGAGGAACGCTTGGTGGTGGCGGAGGAGGAGGAGGCGGAGACAGAGGGTGTGACAGTGGTTGGAAGCCCGGCATCGGTGTGGGCTTTTTTGGCCAAGTGTTCCCTCCATTTCAACTCATGCATTCGCTGCATGTGACTAGACATATTGGTGGTGGTTAAACACCTAAGGTTCTTGCCTCTACTGTTGCGTTTAGGGCAAAGTCGGCATATGACATCGCTGAGTGAATCAGAGGCTTGCTCAAATAAGGTCGGTTGGGGTCAGAATGCATTTCCAAAGACCAATAGGCCAAAGAGGATGATTTTGTCTGCTCTGACGCCCAGCTACTGATGCCATCAGAGGAGGAGAAGGAAGCCGGTCAATCGGCAAAAATCCCGGGCGGTCGGCAACGCCTTGCAGTGCTTCTTGCTTGTAGCTCGCAGCTCCTGGATGAAGAATGTCAGGACGACCAAGTAACCTGTGTTGATGATAATGATGACGACATTGTGGATCCAACGTGGTCTTTTCAGCAGAATTTGCTTGCGAGCGCTTCATCACTGAACGAGGAGGAAAACGATGGGGTAGTGTCCCGCCTCAAAAAGAGAGAGGGTGATCACAGAAGTCCGCTGATATGATTCCTCCAGCCACGTTCAGCGGAAACCCCGCTCCTCGCTTATTGCCGTCAAAAAGGTCCAGCTCCTCATCCGTGTAACATCTGAATAGTTTTATTGCGCTCGGTGAATCTCAGTTTGGCGCAGATAGCGCACTTGTTTGATATTTTGTTGAAAACTATCAATTCCTGGTCCTACTGGGCAGTTATGAATCCCTGGGACTGAAGGAAAAACACTGTTGATTTTGTCTTACGGTTCTTCCACCAGACCGCATTTCACAGGTATTCGCAAGAAACATTTCAGTTTCTAATCCTGAAAGAGAGCTGAAAGAGCTGAAAGAGAGAGAGACATACACAGCGGAGAGCACAGAGCTGCATAAGGGATCTTGTGACATGTACACTGAAATAAAAAAACTATAACTTGTGGATTCTATATACAAAAGAGAACACCTTGAAAGCTTCTTCATGTTCCCTGTCATCAGATAAAGCAGGTATCTAATCACTCTACAACTAGTTTATTCTGTATACAAAAGAAAACATATTGCTACCCGGTGCCTTAAAAACTTCTGCAGCTCAGTCTCATCAGATAAGAAGCTCTCTCTGCGCAAGCCCGTCCAGCTCTTGTCAGGCTGTATCTAATAGACTCTTTGAAGTAACCAACGGCATGTAAGGAAGGCTGTAGCTCTCAGACTGCAATTTTTGTAATCACATATATTTAGAAAAGTGATTAAAAACTCATTTTGGAGGATCCCACGTCAACATTACATCGTGGCAAAACTCCTTTAAGTCCAGCATGTATTACTTGGTGGGCACAGTCACAAAAGAATAGTCTGAAAATAGCAGGCAGCAGTTATTAGTGAGGTCTGAAATTGAGTAGAGGAGTAAGATTGCATACTGAAACTTATTGCAACTTTTTTCTACTCCAGGTTACCACTAACAGCTAAACCCTTTTTTCTGTACCAAGGTGTTTATAGCCTTTAAATCATGCAAGCCTTTGTATTTAATATTTCTCTCAATCGAATTTTAAAGAAAGCTAACTGACTTACCAATCTAAGTATAAAAACTCCATGAAGAAGGTATCATTGCCAGATTTAAGCTAAGGATAGCAGTCTTGAAAGGGTGAGTATTTATGTGGTAAGCTAGTGTGCTACATTTAAGTAGAACATGACTGTTATGTCTAGTAGTTGTCACGGATGCCCCGGTGACCCTCATCCCGGATCGCAGGCGTGCTCATTCCCCTGCCTGTCCTCCTGTACACTTACCCAGCCATGTTCCTGCTGCAGTCTCTGTCCCGCGGCACGCCCGGCCCCGCTCCCTAGGGCGCGCACGCGCCGGCAGTGTTAAATTTAGAGGGCCAGCGCACCGGTAATTTGCTATTGCCGGTCGCTGCCCCCATTTAAGCCTGCCTCTTCCTGGCTACCCTGCCAGATCTTTAGTGCCATTTAGCCTGCTGAGAAAGCGTTCCTGAAGTCTTATTTTGATTTTCGTGTACTGTACCATTTGCCTCCGTCCCTCGACCACGAATCTTGCCACCTTCCCTGACCTTCCTGCTTGTCCTCAACCATGAACCTTGCCTCCTGTCCTGACCTTCCGGCCTGTCCCCGACTACGAGCCTGCCTTACGATTTTGTACCATGCTACACCTCGGCCACCTCCTCCAGCAAGTCACGTTAGTGGAAGCGACCTGGTAGACTCCCGCCGCAGCAAGTCCATCCCGCTTTGCGGCAGGCTCTGGTGAAAACCGGGACCTACTTAGATTCCTCTCCCTGGCGTGGCTTACGCCATCGCTTGTGGTGGTCCAGAGGATCCACTACCGTTGCCCGTGACAGTAAGATCCTGCCATGGATCCCGCCAAGGTGCCTCTGTCTAGCGTCGCTGACCTAACCACCATCGAGGCGCAGCAATCCCAGCAGATCACACAGCAGGTCCAGCAACTCAGTCACCTCTCCGCCATGATGCAGCAGTGCCTGGCCACCCAGCAGCAACGACCCGCTCCTGTGGCTTCGGCTGTTCCTTCAGCTTCGCATCGGCTGCTGGTCCAAGGCTCCATTTGTCTATGCCGTCTAAGTTTGATGGGGACTCCAAGGCTTGCAGGGGCTTCATCACCCAATGTTCCCTGCACATTGAGTTAATGGGGAACCAATTCCCTACAGAGAGGTCGAAGGTCGCATTTGTGGTCAGCCATATTTCCGGGAAAGCTCTGGCCTGGGCTACCCCTCTGTGGGACAGAGACGATCCGATCATGGCTACCCTTGCCGCCTTCCTCGCCGAGTTCCACAGTATGTTTGAGGAACCTGCCCGAGCCTCTTCTGCTGAAACCGCCTTACTTAATCTGCATCAAGGTGACTCCTCGGTGGGCGATTACGCGGTACAGTTCCGCACCCTGGCTTCGGAACTGTCATGGAACAATGCGGCTTTAGCCGCCACCTTCAAGAAGGGCCTCTCCAGCTGGGTTAAGGATGCCCTGGCTGCCCGTGATCTTCGGTCTTCCTTGAGCGACCTCATGTCCCTGGCTACTCGGATTGACATGTTTCTCAGAACGTCAGGAGGAGCTCCACCAGGAGCAAGGACCGACTAGACCTCGTCGGCTCCCTCGTCTTGCTCCGGTATTTTAAAGGCCACCACAGTCGCTTTCCCTGCCCGCGGCCAAGGAGGCTATGCAAGTGGATAGAGCCCACCTCTCCTCTCAGGAGCTAACCCAGAGACGTGAGGAGAACCTTTGTCTCTATTGTGCCAGCCCGGAACATTTCCTGTGCTCCTGCCGACTGCGTCCTCAACGTACGGGAAACGTGCGCACCTAGGGTACATGGGAGAGGCGTCCCTAGGTGAGAGCAAGGCCTCTCCTCATTTGACCATACCCATTCTGGTCGGCACTGGGCCAGGTACCTACTTTCAAGCCTCAGCCTTCTTGGACTCTGGGTCGGCTGGAAATTTCTTGGACGCTGTCCTGGTGTCTCAACATAATCTCCCCGTGGTCCGCCTGGAGAAACCTCTGGTCATCTCCTCTGTCAGTAGGGAGATCCTCAGCGATCCAGTCCGCTACCGTACTGAGCCTCTGTTCCTTCAAGTGGGGGCACTACATAAGGAGAGACTTACGTTTTATGTGTTACCCCGGTCTTCCTCATCCGTCCTCCTGGGTCGTCCGTGGCTGCAGCGCCATGCTCCTGTGCTCAACTGGCAGACGGACGAAGTCTTGCGTTGGGAGCCAGAATGTCGGTCTTGCTGTTTGGTAACACCCCTATGGTTCTTACCGCTTCTCCAGTACCGTCTAAGCCTCTGGCGGGTTTTCCCGCTCTGTATCAAGAGTTTGCTGACGTCTTCTCCGAGAAGCAAGCAGAGAACTTGCATCCACATCGCCCCTATGACTACCCTATTGACCTTCTGCCCGGAACATCTCCTCCACGGAGCAGGGTTTACCCTCTGTCAATGCCTGCGACCTTGGCTATGTCCACCTACATCAAGGAGAATCTCCAAAAGGAGTTTATTCGTAAGTCCTCCTTTCCGGCTGGAGACGGGTTCTTTTTCGTAATGAAGAAGGATGGATCCCTACGTCCATGTATCGATTACTGCGGTCTCAACAAGATCACTGTAAAGAATCAATACCCCTTGCTGTTGATTACTGAGCTTTTTGACCGGCTCTGTGGAGCCAAGATTTTCTCCAAACTGGAACTACGAGGAGCCTACCGGTAATTTGCGATTGCTGGTCACTGACCCTATTTAAGCCTGCCTCTTCCTGGTTACCCTGCCGGACCCTTAGTGCCATTTAGCCTGCTGAGAAAGCATTCCTGAAGTCTTGTTCTGATTACCGTGTACTGTACCACTTGCCTCCGTCCCTCGACCTCGAATCTTGCTGCCTGCCCTGACCTTCCTGCTTGTCCTCGACCATGAACCTTGCCGCTTGTCCTGACCTTCGTGCCTGTCCCCAACTACGAGCCTGCCTTAAGATTTTGTACCATGCTACACCTCGGCCGCCTCCGCAAGCAAGTCACGTTAGTGGAAGCGACCTGGTAGACTCCAGCCGCAGCAAGTCTATCCCGCTTTGTGGCGGGCTCTGATGAAAACCGGGACCTACTTAGATTCCACTCCCTGGCGTGGCTTACGCCATCACTTGCGATGGTCCAGAGGATCAACTACCGTTGCCCGTGACAGTGGTGACAACATCATGGTTTGATGTCAACTTTTCCACATTGGGGAGGGGTGGGAGCTAGTTGGTATTTTATTGAATAAAGAGGTGTACATTCTAAATTCTCAGTTAATTACCCACAAAACTGTTAGGTCTAGGAGGAGAACAATGGCTACAAAATGAATAGTTAAAGCATAAAAAATAGTGTATTTTTAAATGGCTATGTCAAGCTCAATAGTTCCATAATAATTTTTGCTTTTCACTGGCTTTTTCTTATCATATAACATGAAAAGCCATGAAAGTTAAACACTGCTATATTCATACTTAGCCATAGCTCATGTACACCATGGCCATGCAAAGTAGGGCTTTCCAATTCTAGTGTTCACTACCAAACCAACATTTATCTGTGCATGGTTGATGAATGTTAATATGGAAAAAGCATTTTAAGCAGCATTTATATGCAAGTGTCTCCCAAAGACCATAATTAAAAATAAATCTTGAAAGTGAAGTCTTCCACATTTAAAGTTCCTATTAGCAGTTAACACTGAAATGAAAATAAATCAAACATTTTGAAAAAACAGTTATGGTAAATATGTAATATTAGCATCATGAACCACTAAGCTTCCAGCTATGCCCTTAGAAGTCCAAAGAAACTAATGACAACACTTGGTAAATAAGGTGATTATAAAAAAAAATCAGTCATTAGCTAACAACAGAATCTAGTTAAGTGGGAGGCACATATGATTTAGAAACCATTTTTGTTTCTAAAATTGCCAAGTGACTTCCCAAACCATGAATAAAACTTTGGAATTAGACAGAAACCCATTGGATTTAATGAAGTAGAAAAACAATTCTGACATCCTTTTACTGGAGAAAAATGAGTCAATTGTTCTTAGTTGTGACTCACAAAATTGATGTAATTTATATACATATTTGGATTCAAATAATTGAAGACCAAGTATTTGTCTTTTAGCAAATGCCTATATTAGGGTGAATCATCTATGGAACTGATAATTACACAAAGGGATTTTGTGTTTGCTTAAAACCCACCAGAGGATGAGATGTTAGAAGTCATGTCAAGTATACAAAAATAGACAAGATGTATTGCAAACAACAGGCACGCATCGGATATAAATTTCTGCTAGCAAAGGAAATCAATTTTTTTCCTGGGTTTCTCACTCCAGATGTCTATATAACAATGCACAGCTGCCTTTTAATTTTATCTAAATGGAGTGTGCATTTGTATAGCAAACATGAAGCTTATCCTGATTAACAACTGTTCTCCGTCGGGAATAAATAAAATGATGTGCATAATGAATTCCTTGTTAACCTCTTATTTGTATTGTGTAACTCCAGTAGCACTAGATCAACACTGTCCTTTTTTCTACAGACACACATTTATCATCTCCATACAAGCTCATTTACTTAATTAAACATGTTATAGCTAGAATCTTTGTTTGAAATTTTTACTTGCTGGGTACGAAAATCAAATATTGAAGGGCTTCAACTATCAGAAAATAACTAATTGTTTAAATTGAGATTTTTGTATATTACATTTTAGATTTCTTGTATAAGAGTTTTCATTTTGGTTATTATTTTTAATCTTCCCGTCATGATCAATTTGAAAAAAAATCTTGAAATACTGCAGATTTCACACTGACTATAGAGCTCTTGACTAACAGTTCTTGTCTGTAGAGATCAGTTTTCAGCTTTGAGAAAGTTTAACAAGTGGTCTTATTACCATTCAGTTGAGATTACAAAAATGCTAACTCCTCTATGAGAAAGCTGAAGACAAATAACATATGATCACATCACTAACAATATATGTTAGAGACAGCTCAGCTACTTTTTTCGACTTTCCCTGACCGTAACATATGTACATGAGGTGAAACACGCTAGTTAAGTGGACAGTGGAGCATTGTCCGAATGGATGGACAGACAGGTGTGATCCCACTGGTAAATGTAGTTTATGCTGTTTGACACCTTTTCTCTCATTCTTGTGTCTCACTCTTGAGATGTCCACCCACATGCTGTAATGCAGATGAACATTCTCCAAGTTGACAGAGTGATATTAAAATTTTCAGTCAGTCATTGGGCCAACCCCTGCTTGACACTTTCAGACAGCTGTCGTCCAGCTGTCCTTGTAACTGCTAGTCCGCTTCCTTTCTTAGGAAGTCCCCCAGACCATCCACAGATTTAAATGGATGTGTCCCTCTTTAGTTTCCTTTTTGGCTTGATGTCTTGATATGACACAAGATTACCAGTTTTGAAAAAAACATGATTTTATGATACTTTGTCAGAAGGTATAAACATATATATTTGTCTCCACAGTTTGCATGCCATCAACTTTTGCATGTTAATTAGAGAGTTAATTAGAGAGTTGTTCCTGACCAAGGATGGTTACAGTTCATAAACAAATTATCACCTTTCTTTCAGGACAATAGACGTAAATGTACTTCAAGTTACAGCTGGTGTCCTGCGGCATCGGCCAGACTGGAGTTTACTGCGGTAGTGGCCAATTAACCCTCTAGATACAAAGATAACCCTCAACTGCAACTGCACTAACTAAGAGAAACTCCCTCTATCTCCATCAGTACCCCCACGGCGCAACTGCCATGACAACCACGAAATCTAACAAAGATTTCCGGGTTGTCTCTGACATCATCATGGTAAGGTGATTGACAGCTGCAATACGTAGTAGTACAGTAATGTAATGCTATGCTATGTATTATAGCAGAGATAAAAAATTAAAAAAGGCAGATTTTCAATTTTTGTTCATTTGGATGCACATACAATGAAATAAAACTCGTTTAAAAAGTCACACAAATGCCAAAGTGGTACTAATGAAAATGTCATTTCATCCTGCAAAAAAAAAGTCCTTACACAGTTCTGTATACAATAAATAAAAAAGTTATGGCTATCAGAAAAGGGCAATGCATAAACACTGTTTGACACAATAAAAACATGACAGGGACTACAGTATGTCCTTCATCCTGCCTCCCAAAAACAGATGTAAAGGCAATCAAAAAGTCATGTCCCCCAAAAATAACAGTGAAACCTTCAACTCATCCTGCAAAAAACAAGCCCTACACAGCTCAATACAGAGAAAAATAAAAGTGTTATGGCTCTCAGACTTTGGTATGTAAAATGTATTTTATTTAATTTTTTAAAAACACTTATAAGATAGCTTTATTTTGTTCATCCAGCCTCTCAAAAACTTGGTAAAGGGCAACCAAAGTGTCAGATGAATCCCAAAAACCAATGAAAATGTCAACAGATCCTGCAAAAAAACAAGTCCTTAATCAGCTCCAAATACAAAAAGTAAAAAAGTTATGGCTGTCAGTCTATAATGGCATAACTGCACACATTTTTACAAATGCATTTCTACTATGTAAAAGTAGTAAAACATAAAAAATAATGAAAAATAGATATTGTTGTAATATTACCTACCCTCATAGTAAAGTTATCATGTCATTTGTACTGCAAGGCGAACAATGTAGAATTTAAACCAAAAGAACAATGGCAGAATTGGTGTTTAGTTTTCAATTTACACGGCCCAATGCAAAAAAAAAAACCTGAAAAACCTGTGGGCCCAAAATGCAGAATATACCTTTAGATGAGTTCCCTGAGGGGTGTTAATTCCAAAGGGGGGTGAATTCTGGAAGGTTTCATCTGTTCTGGTACTTTGGGGACTTTGGAAATGCAACATGGCAATCAGCAAAATCTGTGTTCCAAGAGCCAAATAGCACTCCTTCACTGATACTCCCTATCATGCACCCAAACAGCGCAACACACACATATAGGGTATTTCCATAGTTTTAAGAAATTGTGTTTTGTTGTGCTTTATTCCAGGATTCCTTGAGAAAATAAAACTTTTTCATCTAAAACTGTACATTATTGCAAAGAAATGTAATTTTCCATTTTCATAGCTTAATGTTAAAAAACATCTGTGAAAGATCTGTGGGGTCAATATATGCAATGCACCACAGGATATATTCCATAAGGGATTTAGTTTCCCAAATGAGGGCTTTTTATGGGTATTTACAGGTTTGTGGACACCTTAGAGTGTCCACAAACTTGTAATGACGCCTAAAGAAAATTATAATGAAAATGAGCCCCCAAAGGGATCAATAAGTGTTCCTATTCTGAGGCTCGTGGTTAAATCAGATATCACAATAGGGCCATATATGGGATATTTTTAGAAATATCAGAATCAGAGTAACCGATTATGAGTTGCATTTTCTAGGTAACTTGTACTGTGTTGGAAAATCCCAAAATAGTGACATTATTTGCTCAAAAAACAACCGCAAGGCCATACTTTCAGCTCAATTGCTGGACTATAGACTGAACCCAGTAGGAGGCAACACAAGCCACTGTGGTATTTGGGAAAGGTATAGCAGGTGCAGATAACTAGTGAGCAGAAGCTCACACACCCATCCACTAGGGGAACAACTGAATGATAAAAACCTGCACATTAAATAAGTGCCAATTCACACCAGTATGCAATAAAAGGCACTGTATTCTACATGGGGAGACTGCACAAATGCAAAAATACCTATAAAACAACCACTCACACAGCTTCTATGTATGAGTGAGCGGCTTCTGGTATTATAATTGCAAATAGATAAGGCGATACAAAGGGTGCCATTTATACAGAGACATGTGGTGCACCATGCTGTCTTACAGTCTATGATGACACCCTCCTCTCCACAGTATTTGGCGCAAAAAAAAAAAAAAAAAGACGTACTGGAAAAATATTAAATATGAGTATAAGTTGATACAGTGGCCACTATATTTCACAAGCTCGCGAACCACGTCAAGGTTCCTCGTATCTTGCAAGCCCCTAAACTAGCCATTGACAAAGAAAAATCACAGAATAATTTCACCTCCACTTTGCATTAATGTCTGGTCTGTACTCCCTTTTTCAACCCATCCTCCACCATTGTGTTTTGGGGCATTGTGCCAACACAAAATGCTTGACCCACTTTCAAACTCATGACAACAGACCTCCACACTCCATATTCCCATACTTACACCTTTAACCCTACACCCCCCACACCTCCATCTATAACCCATGAAGAGTTTGCAAAGAGGTAGGGCACAGATAGGGAGTTGCTGGAAAAGTTCTAAGATGTTTGTGTGGTAAATTATTTGGGGACAAGTCGTGGATGGGAGAAATTGTCATGGCGGTCTGTACTAGATAGATTTGAAAATGAACAACTCCAGTTAGAGAAAACGTCACCTGTGAATCACAGGATGGCACTGCACTGTAATCACTTATATGCCCTGAAGAGCAAATATGCAATTGGTATCTACCACTTCACTGTATGGCAGGAATATTGGTAGTAGTGTGTTGGTTTAGATTCAGAAACAGATTGGCGGCATATTCCAACTTTCCTGGATGCTAAATATGCTATCCAATATCCAAGAAAGCCACATAACTCAATTAGCTTTCTTCAAGAGTCATTACACAGTTGTGTAAATTAGGGCATGGCTTGTACAAATTTTTGCAAATTCTGGTGCAATGTGTTACTTGTAGAGATGGGCGAATCGATTCTAATGAAGTGGAATTCGCTTAGAATTTCAGGAAAACTTTGATTCTGAACGACGTCGAAGTATGGGTTGATTCGCGGGAACGAAGAATGCTTTAAGATGATAAAAAGGCTGCAAGCACATGTCGTTACATGGGGCAAAGAACTCTGGGAGGAAGGAAGGAGTACCCTAAATGACACGTGCAGAGATGAAGCCAATCAGAGACCAGCGGGTTTCTGTGATGTCACCGCACTATATAAGTCCGGACACCATGCTCGCTCTTCACACTGCTCTCATTGTGCCGTATTGTAGCTGCTGCAGCTCCAGTAGCTGGGATCTCACACAAAAGAAATAACTTTTATACACCGATTCTTGGGAGGGTTTCACAGCTTTTCTCAGAGTCTGCTTATCTTACATTCTAATTTTGATTTTGTGGAGTATTGGAATTGAAATCTAGTGTGCGTCCAATTCAGCTGCATATACATTTTAATGCTATCTGCTCAGTTCTGGAGCACATTGAATATCCAAGTGTTGTCGAAGCCTGTTTTGCTGTTTGTATTCAGTTAAAAAAACAGCGTCTTTTCAATCCAAATACTAGTTAATTTTTGGCTGCTCATTTCTTTTGCACAATTTATAACCAAGGGCTACTTAGCGTGTTTGTGCTATTGTAGTCAGTAAAAGAAAGGTTTTTTTTTTTAAACGCCAAAGAAGAAATTTTGCCTGTAGCATAATTCATACCGAAGGTTAAAATTTAAGCGTTTTTCTGCTGTTGTAGTCAGTAAATACACGTCGTTTTAACACGCCACATAGCTGTTAATTTTTGGCTGCTCATTTCTTTTGCGCAATTTATAACCAAGGGTTAATTAAGCATTTTTCTGCTGTTGTAGTCAGTAAAAGAAACAGTGTTTTTCAATGCCAAAGAAGAAATTTTGCCTGTAGCATAATTCATGTCCGAAGGTTAATTAAGCGTTTTTCTGCTGTTGTAGTCAGTAAAATACGCGTCGTTTTAACACACCACATAGCTGTTAATTTTTGGCTGCTCATTTCTTTTGCGCAATTTATAACCAAGGGTTAATTAAGCATTTTTCTGCTGTTGTAGTCAGTAAAAGAAACAGTGTTTTTCAATGCCAAAGAAGAAATTTTGCCTGTAGCATAATTCATATCTGAAGGTTAATTAAGCGTTTTTCTGCTGTTGTAGTCAGTAAAATACACGTCGTTTTAACACGCCACATAGCTGTTAATTTTTGGCAGCTCATTTCTTTTGCGCAGTTTATATCCAAGGATTACCCAAGCCTGTTAGTGGGTTCATTTGGAGTCAAATACAGGGTGTGTATTTATCATATACAGATATCTTCATTAAACAGAGTCTGTAAATTTTTGAACAAACATTATGTCAGACAGAGAGGTGGCAGGCTCTTCACATACGAGTGGCAGTGGCACAAACATTCCTGGAGCAGGCACAGGTTGCAGCACAGTAAGGGGACATCGCAGCAGGGGTCACTCGGTGAGGCCAGAACTGCCTGTGTCATCTAGTGGCTGTGTGCTGACCAGCAACCCAAGGGTTCTTGATTGGTTGACTTGGTCATCCACTTCCTCCCAGATGACATCTGACAACCCCAGCTAAGAGTCGGTGGGAACATCAGACACAACCCTTAGTTGGCATGGCCCAGGAGTGGGTCAACAGCCCTCACCTGTCCTCAACCCGCCTCTGTTTCATCCGGTTCCCTCAGCCAGAGATATACTATGTGGTCTGGTCTCAGCGGCACTATATAGCGAGGATGAACAATTTTAGGAGCAGCTACTAGGCAGCAAAGAAATAGGGCCAATATCCCCTGCTTCCTGCAGTAGGCGGCAAAGTATAGTTGTGGAGAGTGGCATGGGAGGACATGTTGTGAGGGGTCAGCCTCTGCATACCAATACTGTTGAGGAGGACAGCAGTGAAGATCAAACAATAATCGATGATGATGTAGCCGACCGCACTTGGGAGCCGGGTGAAGCAAGGGCTTCATCATCGTCAGGAGAAGAGGGCGTCAGCTTGTGCCTCAGGCAGCGGCCAGCCAGCAAGTAGGTAGTGTGGCCGTGAGTAAGTAGGGTAGCAGCAGTGCGAAGTCGGGAGCCAAGCGGCCACGGGGTAGAAAACCCGCTTCGCAGGAAAAAGAAATTAGCGGCACAGGGGTTCAGCGAGGCAGCGGCAGTAGCATTCAGTAAGTGCAGAGTGTTGGCGATAAAATCAGCTACTCGGCGGTGTGGCAGTTCTTTGCTAAGACACCGGAGGAGCTGAATATGGTGTGGCCGGGCGACCTTAGGCGGTCGCATGGTGGCTGCCACTAGATGGCGTACGTGCCACCGAGAGCCTGGTCTCGGTTGGGGAAGCCAGGTATTGCCGGTCAGCAGCATTAGGTTGCTGACCCTTGTACCTAGCATGGCTAATGTCCAGCCACTAAGGGCTGGCCTTCCCGGAACAACTGCAGATGGGTGGGTGGTTGTTCCCATGTTCCAGGTCCCTATGGTCCAGCCCAGATATTGGGTAGGTCTCTGGAGACCGATTAAAGGCCTCCCACTCCAGGTGTTCGGGGGGTGTGGTCAGCTGCAAGTTGGAGCAGCAGTGGAGCTGGTGAGAGAAGGCTCTTAACCCCCTGGCTTGAGGCAAGTAGGTGGCTGCCTTGAGGAAAGCCTATTATACAGGTGTTGATGGTGCTGTGCAGTAGGCATAGGCCACGTTAGTGAGGGACACAGTTAATGTTTAGTCAGTGGCTAGACGGCCGAGGATTTGATTTATGTTTTGTTCTTTGTGCTCTGTATACTGTGCCTCAATAAAGCTGGTTGAGGCCAGTTTAACCCAGAAGCCTGTGTCGGAGTGCCATCTGTTCAACCCAAGCGGCGATCCGTGAGCAGAAGTACCCCTAGGATGGTCCAAGATGGCGTCCGGATGCATGTGAGTCGTACATATGGTGGAGAATTCCATGGGCAAGGATTGGCACTAACTAACTGTGCACAAAGTGGTGCAGTTTGAATAGGACTGCTGCAATCTACATAGGACTGCTGAAATTTAGCTTTGTGAAAGCAAAGGTGCTTTTGAAGCGACACACCCGCAAACAGGCTGAGTTCTGTGGGGTGAGAGACTGTGTGCTCTCAGTGGAGAGAGGAGGACAAACCTGCATATAGAGACTGTGCTGCTGGCCTGAAAATGTTGTTTTGTTTGGCCATGGAGGAACTCCTTGCCCAGCTGAGGCAGTCTATGAAAGAGTCTGAGCAGCTGACTGCCACCATGAGAAAGGAGAATGAGAAGCTCCAAGCAAAGTTAAGGCAGACCATGAGGGGTTAAAAGCCATTCTGAACCCAATTACACAGTCTGAGAAAGGTGGACTCACCACAATGCAAGCAGTTTTTCAGGTTGGAGGTGCAGAGTCAAAGCAGGAAAAGACGGATGCCAAGCGTAACCAGCATGAGTGGTGTGACGGATGCCTACAGGTGGACATGTGCATGAGGGGATGTCCCGTGGCGAGGAGGCCGTATCGTCCGTCCAAGAATGGGTCCACTTCAGGAGAGATGGAGTTGCTGAGGGACCTGCGTGCTCCCGTTGCCAGGGGCAACCATCTGGATCAGCAAGAGCCTGCTACCACCGCCCAGCAGAGGGAGCCTTGTTGGAGATGCCACAGAGTGGAGAAGTGTGCTCCTGACTGCCCTCTCAGGAGGAGGCCAGAGAGGTCACAGCTGCAGGCCCTGGAGCTTCAGGTGAATGGAGCCTCACCCATGGCTGACCTGGATAGTCAGCAGCAGAGATCCAGACTGAGCCCAGACATCAAATCTGGTAAGACTGCTCCAGTGGGGTTGGTTATGGGCTATGGGACTGTATATCATATGCATGATATATGTGAGGACTTGGCTGGGCTGGATGGAGGCGCAGATGTGCTGACAAGCCAGAAGAGTCCTGAGAGCAGTGGACTTGCAGAGTCTGTTGGACTTGGTTCCTTACATACAACGGTGTCTATTGACAATGCTACAAATGTGTTAAATATATGTGTAACTCATAGCTATGTCACACAGGCTGAGCAGGGTGATGTTAGCTGTAGCACAAATTTAACCCCAGTTACTGCGGCTCTGTGTGAACAAGCAGCTAGAGGTGCTGTATCAGAGAGCAGCTCCGGTCTGCCCCTGGATGTCATGGCGGTCAGGGCTAGATGTGGAGTGACTGCAGAGTGTGAGTTAGCTTCTGCAGAAATACCTGTCGCAGCTATAGAGCAGATTAGCTCAAATGTTCCCCTAGAGAGCATGGCTAACAGTACTAGGAGCATTGCAGAGGATGAGTGTTTTGTGGTGGATGACCATCTGGAGAAATGTGTTACCACTACAGTTTCAGATGGAGCTAATGTGGTTACCCCTAGCAACCAGGTTCCCTCTGCATCTCCTGCTGGAAAAGCTTGTGAGTTTGTGTGCCAAGCAGCTGTGTGTGAGGTGTCTGGGGTCCAGTCAGTAAATGTGTGTATCCCTGACCCCAGCGCACTGTGGGTACAGGAGGGTAACGTGCAAGTTAAGGTGCGCCCCTAGTGGTTATGTATGGAAAATAGCACTGGTGTGCAGGTGCGGTAGGTCTGGGGTTGATGGCAATCCTGAGACTGGTGCTGTCAATACAGTTCCCTGCAGAGCTGATGTGGTTGCCTAGTAGCAATCAGGTGCACTCTGCTGGGGTGGAAAGGTGAGGGTAGTTGCGTGGTGTGAACCCGACCAGTGTGTTGCCTGGAAGGGAGAAGGCAAACCCTGGATATGAGGAGACTAGGAGTGTGAATGGGTGGTTATTGACCATGAGGGACAAACACCTGTGAAGATTCTCTATTTCACTGTGGGAATGGACACAGCAATGAAATCAGTGTTTCAGGGTAAGGATGATGCTGATTATGCAGATGGAAATTATGAAAATACTTGCGCCAAGGCAGATTTTGGGTTCGGTCCTGAGCAGGGTATTCCAGAGATGGAGCTTTGTGGTGGAAATCCAGATTGTGACCCTGCAGGAGAATGAAGAGAACAGGCATGCTGGGACCTGTAGTTGCCGCTGAGTTGCTGGCTCCAATGGGGGCTGTATTTCCAGTAGCTTTTACTGCAGTGGTCCCAAAGACTACAGTGACTGTAGGAATGGAAAAGGTGAGCCGCTATAGCCAGAGAAGGGGGATGTAGGCTCAAGAGCTAGTGAGGGGCAGGCCAGGGTGTTTGAACCCTCAGATGGTAAGGAAATCCCTAATAATGAAGCTGAGGTAAACGCAAGGAATTCCCTATGTGCAGTGGTTGTCAACAGTATCCCTGAGATAACGAGCAGGTATACTGAGAGTTCTCCCATGGAGATAGATACAGGGGATGTGGAGGAAGTGTCTCCATATGTTGTTGTAGTAATTTCTGAACAGCGTTCTAGGAGAGGCGTCCGGTCTGCCCATTCTGAATGGGGAAAACCTGCCCTAAGTCATGAGGTTGGTGATGTTCGTGAACATGTTTGCTGTATACTCGGTGTAAAGGAAAGTAAAGTTTTGGAGATGGTGAACACTGCTCATAGGTGTGTTGCTAATGGCGATACCCAAGTAATAGAGAAGTGTGTAGACAGTGTACAGGTGTCTGGTGTGGACTTTGGCGGGTTGGGTGAATTTGATATCATGCCTAATGCAGGAGTGGTTCCTGACAGGCGCTAAGAGTTCTCCCATGGTGACAGCTGTAGCCACGAGGCAGGCTTCAAGAGAGGGTCAGTGAGGACCAGATGACTTTTTTTGAAGGGAGGTTTTGGTCTCATCATGAACCTGCAGACAAATAGGTAGCAGTTTTGGGCTCAGGGGCGCCCCAATAGGCCATTTTGTATAGCGAACCTGACCGGTGTGTTGCCCATTATGGGATGAGTGCATGGTATGAGTCCACAGTTGAGCTGTACGGGAAAAATGTTGACCCTGCCCTTAAGGATGTGGAGAAGACCCTGTGTAGGAGCTTTGACCCAGGGGGAAGGATTGTACAGGGTGATCAAGGCCTACGTCCTTTATCAAGGGGGTAGGATATGTGGCCGGGCGACCTTAGGCGGTCCAATGCTGCTGCCACCAGATGGCGTACGTGCCACCGAGAGCCTGGTCTCGGTGGGGGAAGCCAGGTATTGTCGGTCAGCAGCATTAGGTTGCTGACCCTTGTACCTAGCATGGCTAATGTCCAGCCATTAAGGGCTGGCCTTCCCGGAACAACTGCAGATGGGTGGGTGGTTGTTCCCACGTTCCAGGTCCCTATGGTCCAGCCCAGATATTGGGTAGGTCTCTGGAGACTGATTAAAGGCCTCCCACTCCAGGTGTTCGGGGGGTGTGGTCAGCTGCAAGTTGGAGCAGCAGTGGAGCTGGTGAGAGGAGGCTCTTAACCCCCTGGCTTGAGGCACGTAGGTGGCTGCCTTGAGGAAAGCCTATTATACAGGTGTTGGTGGTGCTGTGCAGTAGGCATAGGCCACGTTAGTGAGGGACACAGTTAATGTTTAGTCAGTGGCTAGACGGCCGAGGATTTGATTTATGTTTTGTTCTTTGTACTCTGTATACTGTGCCTCAATAAAGCTGGTTGAGGCCAGTTTAACCCAGAAGCCTGTGTCGGAGTGCCATCCGTTCAACCCAAGCGGCGATCCGTGAGCAGAAGTACCCCCAGGATGGTCCAAGATGGCGTCCGGACGCATGTGAGTCGTACAATGGGTATATGTAGAATCTGTGGGCAGAAAGTGAAGCGTGGCCAGGGAGCTAACGTTGGTAACACAGCCCTGCGTCAACACATGCAGCGTCACCATCCGGTGGCCTGGGAGAAACGTGGCTCAGATGCGGTGGTCCATCCTGCCGCCGCAGCAGCGCCCAGTGGCACACATGCCATTGCAGTCAGTCAAGGCTCCACCACCTCTGCAGAAGGGAGCTGTTTCTCTTTGCCATCATCTCCCGGTCCAGACGCTCCTGCTCCTCGCTACTCATGGTGCCAGCTGTCATTCAACGAGGCGATTGCAAAGAGAAAACAGTATGCGTCAAACCATCCTAAGCTGCAGAAGCTGACCGTACTCCTGTCCAAGTTGTTGGTACTGCAGTCCCTCCCTTTCCAAATGGTGGACACTGCACTGTTCAGAGAATTAATGGCCTGTGCCGAGCCAAGGTGGAGAGTTCCAAGCCGTAAATTCTTTTCCAAAAAGGCAGTACCAGCCCTTCACAAATATGTTGAACAGAAGGTGGGCTAGTCCTTGAGCTTATCGGTTTGTTCCAAGGTGCACGGCAGTGCAGACGTGTGGAGCTTTAACTATGGTCAGGGCCAGTACATGTCCTTTACGGCCCACGGGTGAATGTGCTTTTCCCGGCCAGGCAAAACCAACAACTTGGACAGGAGATCCGCTTTCCCTCCCACATTGTCCCAAACTGCTGCTCCTGCGCCAATATCCGCCTCCTCCTCCACCACCACCACCACCATCTCGCCTCCTCAAGTATTGCTCCATCATACCACAATTATAAGGGACAGCGGGGTCACACCCGTTCTACACCTGGCTTGCCTTGGTAAACGAAACACATAGGGGAGGAACTCGCTCCGCGTCATGCAGCAAGAAATCGACGTGAGGCTTTCTCCACGTCAACTGCAAATCGGAACCATGGTGACGGACAATGGGACGAACATGGTGTCCTCACTCCACCGAGGAGGGTTGGCCATGCGCCATGCATGGCGCACGTGTTCAATCTGGTTGTGAAAAGGTTCCTGAAGTCTTCCACCGATCTTCAGAACATTCTGAAAATGACCAGGAAACTGTGCATGCACTTCGTCCTTTCCTTCAAAGCCAGGCACACCCTCCTCGAGTTGCAGCGGCATAACGGCCTCCCCCAGCACACGCTGATATGTGATGTTTCCACCCGTTGGAATTCCAGCCTGACTTTTTGGGAAGACGTTTTTGAACAGAAAAAAGGCCTTTAAGGGTTTTTTTTGATGTCCAGGTGGACAGGGGAATCCCCGGTGTAACTTTGAGTCGCCAGATGTCATCCCTTTTGAAACCCCCCGTTTGTTTGGGGCCCAATTTGAGTAGGGGGACGTTTTTTTGTCACCCCCAGGACTACGGGATGAATAATGTCTTTTCCCAGCTTTATACCCTTTGGAACAGAGGTTTAAAAAAAATCTGTCTGCTTTTAAAACAATATCCCTTTAACCACAAATTTTCCCTTTTTGCTTTTTTGGGGGGATATTTTTTTTTCTTTTTTTTTTTAATAAACAAACTTCACCAAAATTGCCATAAAAAAGGGTTTTTGGCTAAAATTTTTTATACTTCTCATATAACACAACAAAATTTCAAAAAAAATGAAAACCTTTGAATCCTAAATTGAAAAAATTGTCCCGAAGGGTCGGGGGTTTTCCCCCGCCAAAAAAAATTTTATAAATTTCATCCCCTTTCACACAGAGTCATAGGACCCACCGGTTTGGGATTTCCTCCATAAAAAAACACCACACGACTTTGGGGGTTTAACCACGCCCCCCTTTTTTTAAAGTGAGAGCGGGATCCACGTACGCTATCTATTTGTATCCTGAATGAGGTGAGGGTAATTAAACCCGCCCTATTTTGCAATGAAAAGACACCCTACCTCATGAAAGCCAAATTATACTTTTTTTTAAAATTTAACTACTTTTAGTAAAAAACGAATCTATTCAACAACGAAAAAGGAAAGTACATATTTAAATTCCATTTTAATCCCAATAAAAAATGTTCTAAGTTTGAATCCACATATGGAGGAAAAAAGAATTGCAACTTTATAATCATAAAAATCCCTTCCACAGGCACGTTTAATTAAAGCCCTTTTGGAGCAAAAACCAATTATTAACCAAAAATATTTCCCTGCAACAATCGCAGATTAATCTGAACGGGCCCTTTTCCGTGACCTCCCCCAACACACACCAGCGCAAGCTGAAAACCTTGTGGGGTTTTTCTCAAAAAATTTCTAGCAAACCCCCTTTTAAACCAAAAACTTTTTTTTTGTTTTTGTTTTTTGGGGCCCCCTGACCCATCAGCTCAGCCTCACGTGGATTTTTTTTCTCCCATCCGGGACTTATCAAAGGGAATAGAAGAATCTATGTTCTTTGACCCAAAACCCTTTTCATACTTTGATGCGGGACCGCTTAACATTTGCCGCTTTGGGAAAATTGAGTTTTTTAATATAACCCTTTTGCTGGTAGGAAATTGAAAAAAAGCCACGGATGGGGCCCCCGGGGAATACCTTGTGATGGGTGTGTTTTTTTAAACCCCCCTTTTAATGATCCCATTGAAATTTAATGCCCAACCCAAAGGCAGGGGTAAGTCCCCCTTTTCTCTAGTCTAAAAGAAATTTTTTGGGCGACTAATCTTTTTTTAAGGTTTAATGTACAACAAATTCCCGATGATTTCCTTTTGATAAATAAATTTAAGGATGGGTTTTTAAAATTTAAGTGGCCATATTTTTGATTTTTTTGGCAGAAAAACCCCAGTATTTCCTGTTTTGGGTTCTCCAAACAGTTAGCAGGAAAAATCTTTCACGGGAAATGTACCCGCTTAAGATCGGCTTTCTCTAGGTTTTTCCCCCGGTTTTCCATTGCGTGAAGGGCCCCCAACCTTTCTCCAAACCCTTAAAAAACTATCTTTCAGAATAACCTCAAAAACCAGGGAACTTCTGGATTAGCTTCTTTTTTTGGGTTGTTGAAAATTTCCCAATAAGAGGAACAGATTCGGGACCCTGAAAAAATGACCTTTAGGGATGGCTTTAAAAACACTAGGGGAAATGTTGACTACGACTATCAAGTAAGTTTTTTTTGTTTTAATTCCTTAGAATATAGGGGTATTGGATATATTGCCCCCCCTTCTTAACAGTAACATTAAAAGTGTATATTTTTCCAATCTTTTTCGGAAGTAAATAAAAAGGGCTTTGTCCCGCTTTTGATAAAGCATGAAATCGTAACTCCTCCTCGCGCCTCTCCCAAAACCATGCAAAACATCGTCCACTTAAATGCCAAAAAAACTATGTGACAGCCCCAAGGATTATGCATAACATGCAAACCCTAAAAAGTTTCCATAAAAAATTTTTGGCAAGGCGGGGGCCGCAACGGGAGAAACCCATCGAAACGCCCCTGCCTTTTCCCAAATAGCAATCCGGGTTCCAAAAACGAAAAAAATTTTTTTTTTTCGTAAAGGAAAAATTGTCCGGGAACTCGACCCGAAAACAAAAAAACTTTTCGAAAGACTGGAAATGCATATAATTTTTTGTTTTTTAAAATAGTTTTGAAAATTCCCTTTTTAAATTGGGATACATGTTAAAAATTTTGACGTCCAAGGTACAAAACCAAAGTGACTTCAAAAAGTCTTTTTTTCTAAAATTTGATTCAAAAAATCATTATTATCTAAAGGGGAGCGGGGAAAAAATCCTGAGGGTTCCCCGCAGATAGCTATTTAATGTAAACGGCTATGGTTGGGGAAAACCGACCCATCCCCCCAAACTATTGGTCCGGCCCGGTGGCTCGTAAGGGATTTTTTGAAATTTTTGGGGGGGCAAATAAGAGGAGTGCCCGGGGGGGGACTCAACATGAAACAATTTTGAGGTTTCTTTGAAAAATTTTAGACCTTGCATTTGCCCCTCTGTTTAAAACTCCATCGATCAAAACCTTTGGCCTTTAGCTGTTGGAAACTTTCCTTTAAATTTTTTTATAGGGCCCCCTTTTTCTCCCAGGTCCTTTTCTGCCCATTTAAAGTAATTAATCTTTTCCAAAAAGGACGATTTGGGTCCCACCCTTTTCGGCTTTTTCAGAATAAAAATTCCATCTTCGAAAGTCTTGTAAAGCCTTCCCCTCCCAATCCTTGTGAAATTATTGGGATTTGGATTATTAATTGTTTCCAATTTTTTTGGGAAAACCCCCTGCCAAAAGAGTTGTTGAAAAAGGGAAAAAAAACATAATGCCCTTTAAAACCCCGGGGCGAATTGGGTTTTTTTTTTCCCTTAAAAATCAGGTTTCATTACTTTGAACGATTATCCCCCCCGAAGTTCATCCCCCGACCAAAAATTTAAAAAGCCCCTTTAAAAACAAAAAGAGAAATACTCCTGGAGGGGAAAAAAATTCAAAACCCTTTGGGTTAAAAAACGGTTTGTGAATAGGTGTAAGAGTCTTGCCGGGTTTTTCACAAAAAAAAAAAATTTTTTATTTTCTTCTTTTTTGTTCCGTTTTTGGGTTGGGGCTTTTGGCCCGGTTTCGTTTTTGTCGGTTGTTCGCCACTTGTGGTTCGGGGTCCGGGGGCGCCTCCTTTAAAAAAAAACTGTCCCGGGCAGGGGGGGTGAGAAAGCGGCGAATACATCTTGCTGCCAAAGAGTCCGGTAGGACTGAAACCCGGAAAGGGAAAAGGGGGAGGACATTGGAGCACAACCATTGTCGGTTTTTAAAGAGTTGTTTTTTACCCGGTGACAGGGGGGGGCCGGGGGGGGGGAACAAGACACTGGGGGAGGTAGATGGAGATGAAGAAATGATGGAGATACCCAACCCAACAAACCCTGACAGTAAACAGGGAGATGGAGGCAGGGGGGTTTCCCCAGAGTCACTTGTACAGATGGCCCGCAGCATGCTGATTTGCCTGGCTAGTGACAGCCGAATAGTCACCATCCAGCAGAGGGATGACTTCTGGCTCTCCACTATATTGGACCCTCGCTGCTGGTGCAAAATGGGAGCCTTTTTCCCAGCTGCTGAGAGGGAGGACAAACTCAAATACTACAGAGAAATCCACCGTAGTCAGTTGGCCGCTGCCTATGTGTGGCATCATCCATCATCTGACAAGTCTGAACGGGGGTTCCTCTGCGCTCACATACCACTGCCACGCCTGCTGTGGGAAGGCGGGGGGTAGGAGCAGTACTAGCTCCATCAGCAGCAACCTAAGTCTGGAGTCTCTGATGAGCAGCTAACTTCACCCGCCTAGTGAGGAGGGCACTCGCCAGCAGCAGCAGGACCTGGAGCAGACCCTGAACGCACAGGTGGTGGCCTACTTGGACAGCACTCTGCCATCCCAGTTAGAGGATCCGCTGGACTACTGGGCAGCCAAACTGGATGTGTGGCCGCAACTTGCCGAGTTTGAAGTGGAGAAGCTGTCCTGCCCGGTCAGTAGTGTGGCATCAGAGCGGGTGTTCAGTGCGGCGAGGGCCATCGTTACCCCAAGGAGAACCCGCTTGTCCACGGGAAATGTGGAACGACTGACCTTTGTCAAGATGAATCAGGCGTGGAGCGGCCGGGATTTCCACACACCAATGCCTTAGGCTTCAGATTACATCAGCCATGACGCCTCACCCAAACTTTGAGAAATGAGTCTGGGTTCAAACTACCTGCCTCAGCCGCTATTCTTATGCCGCCACCCGCCTAATGACACACATCTGCTGACAGTTTCTCCATCTGCCTACCACCATATTTACTGGAGACTGGTATTGCCACCCACCTCCACACTCTATCATTGTGCCACTCTATGACCTTATGCTGCTGCTGTTGTTGCTGGTGCCATGGACTCCACACTGTGTCATTGTGCCACTCTCTGACCTCATGCTGCTGCTGCTGTTGTTGCTGCTGTGGTCACCCCCACACCCTGTCATTGTGCCACTCTCTGACCTCATGCTGCTACTGATGCTGCTGCCGTGACCTCTGAACTGTGTCATTGTGCCACTCTCTGACCTCATTCTGTTGCTCCTGCCATCACCTCCACTCTCTGTCATTGTGCCACTCTGTGGCCTACTCCTGTTTTTGCCCTCTCCAGAATTTGCCATTGTGCCACTGTCTGACCTCATGCTGCTGCTGTAGCTGCTGCCGTGAACTACACACTAAGTCATTGTGCCACTCTCTGACTTCATGCTACTGCTGTAGCTGCTGCCGTGACCTCCACACTGTGTCATTGTGCCACTGTCTAACCTCATGCTGCTGTTGTTGCTCTTGCTATGACCTCCACACTCTGTCATTGTGCCACTCTGTGGCCTACTCCTGTTTTTGCCACCTCCAGAATGTCATTGTGCCACTCTCTGACCTCATACTGCTGCTGTGGCTGCTGCCGTGACCTCCACACTCTGTAATTGTGCCACTGTCTGACCTCATGCTGCTGCTGTTGCTCCTGTCTTGACCTCCAAACTCTGTCATTGTGCCACTCTCTGACCTCATGCTGCTGCTGTGGCTCCTACTGTAACCTCCACACTTTGTCATTGTGCCACTGTCTGATCTCATGTTGCTGCTGCTGTTGATGCTGCAACCTCCACACTGTATCATTGTGCCACTCTGTGGCCTACTTCTGTTTTTGCCATCTCCAGAATGTCATTGATCCACTGTCTGACCTCATGCTGCTGCTTTGGCTGCTGCCGAGACCTCCACACTGTGTCATTGTGCCACTGTCTGACCTCATGCTGCTGGTGTTGCTCCTGCTATGACCTCCACACTCTGTCATTGTGCCACTCTGTTTCCTACTCCTGTTTTTGCCACCTCCAGAATGTCATTGTGCCACTCTCTGACCTCATACTGCTGCTGTGGCTGCTGCCGTGACCTCCACACTCTGTAATTGTGCCACTGTCTGACCTCATGCTGCTGCTGTGCTCCTGTCTTGACCTCCAAACTCTGTCATTGTGCCACTCTCTGACCTCATGCTGCTGCTGTGGCTCCTACTGTAACCTCCACACTTTGTCATTGTGCCACTGTCTGTTCACATGTTGCTGCTGCTGTTGATGCCTCACCCTCCACACTGTATCATTGTGCCACTCTGTGGCCTACTCCTGTTTTTGCCATCTGTTTTTGCCACTGTCTGACCTCATGCTGCTGCTTTGGCTGCTGCCGCGACCTCCACGCTGTATCATGGTGCCACTCTCTGACCTCATGCTTCTGCTGTGGCTCCTGCCGTGACCTCCACACTCTGTAATTGTGCGTCTTTCTGAGCTAATCCTGCTGCTTCTGCTGTTGATACCGTGACCTCCACACTGTGTCATTGTGCCACTCTCTGACCTCATGCTGCTGCTGTGGCTCCTGCCGTGACCTCCACACTCTGTCATTGTTCCACTCTGTGGCCTACTCCTGTTTTTGCCACCTCCAAAATGTCATTGTGTCATTGTCTGACCTCATGCTGATGATGTTGCTCCTGCCCAGACCTCCACCCTCTGTCATTGTGCCACTCTGTGGCCTACTCCTTTTGGTGCCACCTTCACACTCTGTCATTGTGCCACTGTCTGACCTCATGCTGCTTCTGTTGATGATGTCATCTCCACACTGTGTTATTGTGCCACTTTGTGGGCTCCTGATGTTGTTGCCACCTCCAGAATTTGTCATTGTGTTACTCTGTGGCCTACTCATGCTGCTGCCAAGTGACCGCTCTCTCACTGGAACACCCTTTGGTTTCCTAATGCTGTTTCCACCCTCACCACTCTATGACGTTGCCACTATGTTTAGCTATCCCCTTCTTTTCACCTGTCAGAAGGAATGGGAAGGATCAGGATTGTCTAGCCAAAAGCAGGGAGTGGATACAGAACACAGAAGACATGCAAATATCCCATTTACTGGTCATCTCTGTTTTGGATCACTCCTGTTTGTTTTTGGCCTTAGCAATCCTGAGGGATTATTGACCGATTGAAAGTGGACCCTGATGGATAACGGGAAGGCCAAAATGATCAGTGACGTCAACGCAAAATTACTGCCGACACCCTCTCCACTCATTCGGGGGGTGGCCTCTACATGTATCAGCATTTAACAGGTTCTGTCATATTTTGTGACGGTTTAAAGCTCTGGCCTCATGGAGTGACCCCTGCTGTGACGTCCCCTTACTATGCTGCGATCTGTGGCGGCTCCAGTAACCTACTATTGTGTTCTTTGATGCTATGGTAGGATATTAGCCCTCAGCTTGTTTTTTCCAGCTGGCGCTGCCATGACTTTATCAAGCTGCATTCCTGCTTCAGTTTTTTGGTCAGTTTTGCCCCCGTAAGTGCCCAAGGAATTTTCGAGTGAAGCGATTCTAATAGTGGTGGCAGTCATGTGCATGTCATACTAAAACACAGCATTGTATGAAGACCAAACCAAGCTCTCTCTGCATATTTAAGCATGGCACAACATTCTACAGCACCCTACAGGCTCTGTGCACCCAGGAAATAGCAGTTTTTTAACGCGATTCGTCCCAAAGTAATTTGTACCGAAACAAATTTTCGACTAACCGAATTTTTGAGAAATTCGCCTATCTCTAGTTACTTGCTCTGAATCTCCCTGAAGGGAGATTGGCAAATATGTTACATAGAAAAAAGCGAGGAGTAAAAAGTTCTAGTTCGATTAGTGTTTTCGGTTCGGGTTTCTATTCGAACTAGAACTCGAACCCCAGTAAAGTAAATAGGAGATGACGTTCTAGTTAATTTTTATACCTTTACAGGTGTGGAGAAGCTGTAATTACCATCCATAACAGTAAACTGAATATGTGAAACAACTTAGTGAAGAAAATTTGGCTTTAAGAGTGACAGAAAAAAATTGAGAGGCTAAAATACTTCATTCTTTTCATTGGCTAACTGAAAAGATGAGGACAGATTTCTAGCAGGGGCGTAGCTATAGGAGGTGCAACAATAGCAGCTGCTACGGGGCCCTGCATCCTGAGGGGGCCCAAAAGCCACTATGACACATAGGAGATTTGGAGACGGTGTGTTATACAATTACTGAACACCCAAAACTGCAAAAACTGAACTTTTAGGCCCTGAGTATGATTTAGCAAATCCAATCATTCTGTAAAATATATATCTATGTATATGACAGTTAGGCATTATGTGAGCCTGCAAATGTCGCCAAATAACAGCTTCTGGGTGTGGAAAAGATGCAGCCAGCAATACCAAGCTCCCTAATTATTGCTGTCTATGGAGAGGAAAATGCTATCTAACTAAGAGCAGTCTGTAAAGTACAGAGAGTGAGCTGAAAATGGCGTTCACAAGGCAATACAGTGAAATATATATAACATGGTTATGTGATTCTAGCAGCCATTGAGAGCCCTACATCTCAGCGATGACATTATTGACACTTCTCTGTTCTCTGCACTGATTGGATGGCCGGCAAAAGTGCAGAAAGGTTATTGGATGGCCGCTAAAAGTGCAGAAAGCCGCTGAAAACAAAACTGAAACTGGAATTAGAACTTTACTTGAACGAACAGTAAAATGTTCGATTTGAGTTCTAAAAATTCAAGAAGTTCTACTAGAACTTAACTTTTCTAGAACAGTTCGATAAACACTAATTATTTTGTTTGCTTGTTTTCAATAAACCTTGTTCTACTGCAACCTATTTGTGTCTACCTCTGTAGGGTCTGTAATTTTTATTGTAGGTGCAATCAACTATGAGAGAATCTAAAAAGAAAAATCCAGAAAATCGCATTGTATAATTTTTAAATAGTTAATTTGAATTTTAGTGCATAAAATTAGTGTTTGATACAATAGAAAAACAGAACTTAATATTCGGCAATTACAGAGGTCAGATGTTTCCTTTAGTTCCTGATCAAGTTTGTACACTTTGTAGCAGGGATTTTGGCCCACTCCTCCAAGAAGATATTCTCCAGATCTTTCAGATTTTGGGTATGTCGCTGGACTACATTTCAGTTCCATTCAAACATTTTGATTGGGTTCAAGTGTGGAGACTGGCTAGGCCACTACAGGACCTTGAAATATTTCTTACGGAGCCACTCCTCAGGCTTTACTGTCAGATTTTTTCAGCAGATTCAGTGTTTAGAATCTGCACATCCAAAAGCATTTTTTGAAAAAAACGTAAGCATAGGTGCACACTGGCAAGGCAATAACATACATCTATTCCAAATATCAGTGGCACACTAAAGACTAAGTAAAACATCAAAGGCATATAGGAATTTTTTGAGATGTATGTTATTGCCTTGCCAGTGTGCACCTTTGCTTATGTTTTTTTTCAAAAAAATGCTTTTGGATGTGAAGAGTCAAACAAAGTTTTTGTAGATTGTATGAGGAATCGCAGCCTCATTAGTTTGTTGCACTCCGCCTTCCTCTTTTAAACCAGTGCAGGATTATTCAGTAGCAAGTTCTTTTCACTCCCTGAGATGTTGTAGACTGAACAGGCTCCTAGAGAGGTAACATTTTAGTGTTAGGAACTCACCTGTACTGGGATCCCCTTGACGCAATTGGGAGGTGAGCTTAAACATTTTTGATCAAAACTGGGAACTAAGAATCCCAGGTTTTCATAATTCCTTAGCAGTAATGCATTTTCAAAAAATTCCTATATGCCTTTGATGTTTTACTTAGTCTTTATTGTGCCACTGATATTTGGAACAGTGTTTAGAATCTGCAAGAATCTCACTCTGAATCATAGACCCCCATAGACCTTCATAGAAAATCTCAGCTGTAGTCTATAAAGCTCAGATTTTCTGAGGTGTCGTACTTCAAATCTTAAATCCATTCAAAAAACTTAGAACATGTTTTAAAATCCTACCACACCCAGACCACAAATCACCACCTTATAGATAATAAATAAAACCATTGTACTGTTACTGAATATAAACCGTTACACTGAGACTACTATAACCACCATACAGTTACCATATAGTGATAGATGCCACAGTACACAGGCTCAGCAGACTGAAATTTACCTCCATACAGTGACCATATAGTGATAGGTACCAGTGTACCAGTGTACATAGGCTCTGCAGACTGGATATTACCTCCATACAGTGACCATATTGTGGTAGTTACCAGTGTACACAGGCTCTGTAGACTATACATTTCCCCCATACAGTGACCATATAGTGGTAGACACCAGTGTACACAGGCTCAGCACACTGTACATTACCTCCATACAGTGACCATATAGTGGTAGTTACCAGTGTACACAGGCTCTTCAGACTGTATATTACTACCATACTCTGACCATTTAATGGTAGATACCAGATGTATGCAGATTCTGCGGCCGTATAAGTGGTTACAGTGCTGTTATATTTAGTATCTCACAGGTGACATCTTAAATCATGAGAGTTGTTTATAGTTGGAATCTTCTCTCCCTGAAATGTGAAGGTCTGTACAGACACCAAGAGAGGTAACATATTAGAGTAGGTTCCAATCTTTATTGAGGTTGCCTTGCTGTGGTAGATTGACTCACAGTTTTAATAAAAAATGAACACTAAGAACCACATATTATCAGGTATTTAAACGAAGCAGAAATGCTTTTCCAAAAAATTCCTATGTTCCCTTTGACTGTTTTTTTAGTGCTTGCAGAGTGTTGCTGATATTGTATTGTGTTTGCATTGATTGTTACTGCCACACCAGCATGCACCTATACTCCTTTTTCTAAAAAATAATTTTAGATGTACAGGCCAAACTTTGTTTTTAGACTGTTTGCATGGGGTAGTGGCTAGCAACCATTTTGATTTTGCACTCCACCCACCCACACAGGCTTTTTAATCAGAGTAGTTTATAGTTGGAGTCTTCTCTCCCTGAGATATGGAGGTCTGAACAGAAACCACAAGAGGTAACATATTAGAGTAAGTTGCTATCTGGATTGAGGTCACCTTGCCGTGGCAGATTGGCTTTTACAGTTTTGATCAAAAATGTACACTAAGAACCTCAAATTTTCATATATCTAAAAGTAGCAGAAATGCTTTTCCAAAAAATTCCTATATTCCCCTTGACTGTTTTTAGTGCCTGTAGGGTGCTTCTGATATTTTATTGTGCTTGAATTGCTTTTTGCTGCCACATCAGTGGGCACCTATACTCATTTTTCTAAAAAAAAAAATAATTTTGGATGTGCAGACCAAACTTTGTTTTTAAATGATTACACACACCACTGAGACCCTCTCTGTCCTTCCAGGGTTTGAGTAAGTTAACATGGTAGATCTGGAGTGCTGGCTGATATGCTTTAGCATTCACCTCACCGATTTTTTCCCTGACCACAGAGTGACCTTAAGCAAAAACATACTCTAGGCTTAGTTGAACTTGCAATATTTCGCTTTTTACTTATATGTTGGTGACATATGCCGTCCAAATACAGTCTTTTATCGTCATAAACAATCAGAAATAAGGGCAATACTTAGCTGCATTGAGCTTAAAGGTTTATGTTACAGAATCCAGCAGCAGAGCTGACAAGTGGTGCGTCCACACTCCACGCTACCAAGCAAGCTTTTGGAACACTACGTTTCCTTCATCAGACATAGTGACATTGCCATTTTGCCAAAAATTTAGTTTCAACAGTTGCTACTAGCACCAGCACATGGTCATCAGGATGAAAGGTCCTGATTCTTGCAGACTTGTTATACACTTGGGCCTGTGTTTCCTGAGCCTGCTGCATATGCACTTTAACAATTGGCATCACTGTAGCAACCCTATTCTGTATTTTTGCAACATGTTCGATGACACTGTGGTGAGGTGTTTGCTCCTGCTCTCAATTCTCTTTTGCTATATCCAAAAGAACTCTGAGATATCTACCATATAATAGCTAAAATGGAGAAACCACATATGAAAGCCTAATGAACTATTCTAATAGAAAATATCATGTACGTCAAAAGACAATCCCAGTCCTTCCCATCCTTGTCTATCACCTTTTTGAGCATCCTCTTCAAGGTTCTGTTCAGTCTTTTTACAAGGCTGTCAGTCTGGGGATGGTAAACTGAGATGTGCAGCTGTGTGATTTTTAGAATAATACGGAGTGTAGCTGTTTTGCAAGTTTTTCCATAAAGGGGGTGCATTGGTGAGTGAGGATTTCTTTGGGTATCCCTGTCTGGGTGAAGATATGGAAGAGTTCTCTGGAGATCATCTTAGCAGTGGTGTTCCTGAGAGGAATTTCTTCTGGGCACTGGGTGACATAGTCCAGGATTACCAAAATGTGCTGGTAATCCCCAGGCAGACTTGGGGAGTGGCCCAACTAAATCCATGACAAAATGTTTGAATGGTAGCTAAATTATTGACAGCGGATCCAGCAGGTTACAAAAGTGTGGCCAAGGGGTGGTAATCTGACATTATGGACATGACTGACAGAATTCCTCTACAACTTTATGCCTTGCCAGTAAAAATTTTGCTCAATGCGTTCTTTGGTCTTTTCCACCACAAGGTTTCTATCCATCACATGTGAATGACCATGCTCTATCACCATGCATACATGTGACCACGGCACAACCACCTGTTTTACCACCTCAGTCTGGGATTTCTTTAATATGTTAAGCAAATCCTCATGTACCGCTAAATGTGGATACCCCAAATGTATGTCTTGTCTTTGCCACACCCCATTTATGACTTTTACACTCCTCCAGGCACTTGCTAAGGTGGGATCCCTTAATTTCTTGGTATCGAAGGTCCCTCTGGCAACCTGCAAGGTGGAAAACTCCATTTAAGGGGGATTTTACTCTGTGTTCCCAGCTAGGACCTCTCATAGAAAACTATCTGCTCTCTTTGGTACCAGTATCACATAACTTATTTACATTTTAATTTGTCTTACGCCTTGGCCCGCTTATTTTCCCACACATTCCAAAATAAAATAATATATAATAATATGCAAACTTGACACGCTTGTCGTTTGCTGATATTGTCCAGTTGGGTGGCATAAACAAGCCTGGCAAAGTAAGACTTGTGCCTCCCAAAGTCAATCTCCATCGGCTAAGTTAGCATAGGGCAATTTACAGTCACATATCCCTGTCTCTGACAGAGCCAGCAGACTACCAGGCCGAAATTAAATCAGAATGAACCTTACCCGTTTTAGGTCAATTAGGATTACCAAAATGATTTATATTTGCCAAATGCCAAAATAATGAGAGAGGGAGAACCTTTAAGGCATTTTTATTACTTTCTTCAATGTCAAAAGTATACATACACTAGGATTACAATGCCTTTAAACAATTTAGGACAGCCTATATGACAAGGGTAAATGTCTTTGGAAGCCTCAATAGTTTTTGGAAAAAACTGAGTTTAAATTTAAGAGAACCCCCGTGTATGTTTTTTAAAACCCACACAAAAACCCCAAAACTATTTCGTCTGTAACATCAGGGGAAAAGTCTAAAAAAAATCAGCCAGGAAAACCAGGAAAAAATTGGGGGAATGTAAAAGTCAGATCACCCTTGGGTTTAAAATTTTTCCAGAAAATTTTAAGGGTGCCTCGTTCTTTCTGTACAAAAAAATTTATACAAAGAAACAAAAAAGATGGGAATGTCCAGCATCATCCCGGGCCCAGGAAGGAGATTGGTTCTGTTCTCAAAAGTTTTCAATTTGCTTTTTTCCCTTTGCATGTGCATATAAACCAAAGAAAAAAAGAAAAAACCTGGAAGATGCTGGGGAAAAGCGGGTTTAAGATTGTGTCATTTCCACAGGAAAGGTTACGTATCATCAAGGGGCTAAAAGGGCCCCCAAACCTTGCCAGGAAGAAGCCTTAACCCCAAAAAAGAAAAAAATAAAAGCCATTTTTAATTTGATGCAAATGCAAAAAGGGAAAAAAGAGAAAAAAATTTTTTTTTTGGAGACATGTCTGTAAAAGACAAAATAAAATTGAACTGTTTGGCCATAACGCCCCACCTCCTTAGGGAAAAAAAAGGGAAAGAAGCTTAAAGCCTAAAAAGACTATCCCAACTGTGAAACACGGGATGGAAAAAACATTTTGGGGGGTTTTTTTTGCTATAGAGGAACTGGTGCACTTTAAAAATAGATGGTACATGGGGGAAAGAAGATTATTTAGAAAAATTTAAGGGAACATCTAAAGACCAGCCAGGATTTAAAGCTTGGTGGAAAAAAATCTTTAAAAAGGACAATGACCCCAAAAACAACTGTCCCAAAAAGTTTTTCAAAGTGGCTTAACAAAAACCCAAATTTAATGTTTTGGGGTTTTGGGCCCTCACAAAGCCCTTTTCTCAAACCAATTGAAAAAAAAATGGGCAAACTGAAAAGGGTGCGGCAAGGGGGACCTACAAACATGGGTCAGTTTAAACCCGCTGAAAATAAGGCGCGAGCCCGGGGGACCTACAAAAATGGGCTAATTTCCCATTTTTGTCAGGGGGAATTGGGGCCAAAAATTCCCCCCAACAAATTTTGAGAAACTTGTGGAATTATATCTTTAAAAGTTTTTTAAGGGGGAAAGATTAGAGAAGGGCGAAATTTTTAAAAAATTTTGGTTTTGGGCCCCCTTCGCCGAAATTTTCCCAAAAAAATTTTTTTTCAGTCCGAATTTTCTTTGGCAAGGGGAAACGCTTAAAAAACAGCTATTTTCAGGCTGACAAGCCTGCAGGGTTTTTTTTAAATGTTTTGCCATGCTTAAATTTTGCAAGGGAGCTTGGTTTGGTCTTCATACAATGTTTTTTTTTTTTAGTTTTGAACCCCCCAATTTATGCCCCCCGCTCCTTTTAAATCCCCTTCACCCAAAAAATTCCCGGGCACTTAAGAGGCAAAACTTACCAAAAAACTCAAGCGGGAATGTTTTCCTGATAAAATCATGTCAGCGAAAGCTGGAAAAAAAAAAAGCCCGGGGGCCAATAAAGGGGGTTGGGGGGGCCCCCAACCCAATTTACAAAGTGGGTTGGAGGTGGTGGTTGGGTTTGGGCCCCCCAAAAAACCAAATCCCCTTGGGGGGAAAAAGGGGTTGGGGGTTTTCAAAATGGAGGAAACGCCCCCAAAAGGGATAAATATGTGGCCAAAACAGGGGCGGGTGGCCCGGGCAAAAACCCTTAAAAAAAAGGGAGGGCCTAAGGGGTCCAAAGGAAAGTTTTAACCCAAAAACTCATTTCCGCACAAATTTGGGGGGGTGAGGCGGGTGTGCCTTGGGTGTAAGTCCCTGGACGCCTAAAGGCCAAAAAGGGTGTTGGGGGGAAACCTCCCTTGACCGGGGGTAAAAGGGCCTTATTCATCCTAGTACAAATTTTAACCCCGTCTTTCCCATTTTTTCCTTTTGGAAACATTTTTGGGGTTCCCTCCCCATTTGGGGGGTTAACCCGGAAAGGGGCCCCCCCCCACCACACTGAACACCCGCTCTGATTCCACCTACTGTGCCGGGGGGGACACTTTATCCACTCAAACTCGGCAAGTTTTTTTTTTTTTTTTTTTTTTTTTTTTTTTTTTTTTCGGCCCCACATCCAGTTTTTTGGGTTTCCCAAATATCCCCCGGATCTTCAACTGGGGTGGGAGAGTGCTGTCCATGTAGGCCCCAACCCGTTTTGGGTTTTAAAGGGGCTTTCTCCAGGTCCTCGCCCGCGGGTTGGGGACTGGGCCCCCCCTCACGGGGGGGTGGGAAAGGAAAACGCCTTTATCAGTACTCCAGACTTAGTTGCTGCTGATGGAGCGGTACTGCTCCTACCCCCCTCAACCCTTTCCCCCCCGCAGCCCGGCAAAAATAGTACGTGAAACGCTGAGGGAACCCCCCCTTTAACCTGCAAGGAGGGACGATGCCCCACATAGGCAGGGCCAATTTTTACCAAAAGAGGATTTCCCTATAGTAATTTTAGTTTTTCCTCCCCCTTTAAAAGCTGGGGAAAAAAGGGTCCCATTTGGACCGGTAACGAGGGCCAAAGGGTGGAAAAGCCCCAAACATCCCCCCTCCGATGCAGGGCTGTCCTAGCCAGGCAAATTCCCTGCTGCGTGGGCATCTGACAATTTTCTCTGAGGGGGTCCCTGCCTCCATCTCCACCCGTAAACTGCCACGGTCTTGCGGTCCAAACTGCCCTGTCTTTCCCCATCCCCCCACCTCCTCCAGCTGCCCGCCCCCTCCTCTCTTTTTCCCGGGGGAAAAAAATCCACTCATTTCACCCAAAAAATTTTTCTGCTTTCCCAAAGTCCCTCCCCCCTCCTCCATTTCAGTCCCCAGCGGGCATGAACCAGTGGGAAAGAAGTTAAATTTATCCCCTATTTTGGGACTGAAAAAATTTAAAGTTGGGCTCCCCCAAATGGCCTCAAAAAACGGCAGGTGGGCCCCGCATGAGCTGCCACGGGTTACATCAAAGTTACACAGGGGGGTAATCCGTCCGCCTGGATCATCAAAAAATCGTTAATGGCCCTTTCTCTTGTACATACATTTCGGTCCAGCATGTGCAGGCTGGAATTCCAACTGGTGGAAAAAATTGCATAACGAGTGTGTTGGGGGAGGCCGTTCTCCCGCTGCAATTCGAGGAGGGTGTTCCTGGCTTTGTAGGAAGAGATGAAGTGCATGCACAGTTTCCTCGCCATTTTCAGAATGTTCTGAAGATCGGTGGAAGACTTCAGGAACCTTTTCACAACCAGATTGAACACGTGCGCCATGCAGGGCGCATGGACCATCCCTCCTCGGTGCAGCGCGGAAGCCATGTTCCTCCCATGGGCCGTCACCATGGTTCCGATTTGCAGTTGGCGCGGAGAAAGCCACACATCGATTTCTTGCTGCATGACACGGAGCACTTCCTCCCCTGTGTGACTTCGTTCGCCGAGGCAAGCCTGGTGTAGAACTGCGTGACACCGCTGTGCCCTACACATGTGGTATCAGTACTTGTGGAGGCTGAGATGATGGTGGTGGTGGTGGAGGAGGAGGAGGCGGACATTGGCGCAGGAGCCGCAGTTTGACAACGTGAAGGAGAAAGCGGCGTCTCCTGTCCAAGTTGTTGGTTGGCCTGGCAGGAAGCACATTCACCCAGTGGGCCGTAAAGGACATGTATTGGCCCTGACCGTAGTTACAGCTCCAGACGTCCGCACTGCCGTGCACCTTGGAACAAACCGATAAGCTCAAGGACTTGCCCACTTTCTGTTCTACATATTTATGAAGTGCTGGTACTGCCTTCTTGGAAAAGAAATTACAGCTTGGAACTCTCCATCTCGGCTCGGCACAAGCCATTAGTTCTCTGAATGGTGCAGAGTCCACCATTTGGAAAGGGAGGGATTGCAATACCAACAACTTGGACAGGAGCACGGTCAGCTGCTGCACCTTAGGATGGTTGGATGCATACTGTTGTCTCTTTGCAATCACCGCGCTGAACGACTGCTGGCGTCCTGAGTAGCGAGGAGCCGGAGCATCTGGACCGGGAGATGATGGCAAAGAGAAACAGCTACCTTCTGCAGAGGTGGTGGAGCCTTGACTGGCTGCAATGGCATGCGTGCCACTGGCTGCTACTGCTGCGGCGGCAGGATGGACCACCACATCTGAGCCACCTTTCTCCCAGGCCACCGGATGGTGACGCTGCATGTGTTGACGCAGGGCCATGGTGCCAATGTTAGCTCCCTGGCCACGCTTCACTTTCTGCCCACAGATTCTACATATACCCATATTCGGCTCCTCCGGTGTCTTAGCAAAGAACTGCCACACCGCCGAGTAGCTGATTTTACTGCCAACGCTCCGCACTGAGTGACTACTACCGCCGCTGCCTCGCTGAGCCCCTGTGCCGCTACTTTCTTGGACCTGCGAAGCGGGTTTTCTACCCCGTGGCCGCTTGGCTCCCGACCTCACACTGCTGCTACCCTGCTGAATAACGGCCACACAACCCCATTTTGCTGACGCCCCCTGCCTGAGGAAAGCTACGCCCTCTTCTCCTACGATGATGAAGCCCTTGTTCACTGGGCCCCCAAGTGCGTCCACACATCTATTTGTGTTTCTCGTCACTGCGTCCTCAACACCGCTTTTGTATAGAGGCTGCCCCCTCAAAATAAACCTCCCTTGCCACTCCCCTATCTTACTTTCCCTCTGCAAAAAGCAGGGGATATGGCCCCTTTCTTCGCTCAATACTGCTGACTGCCCCCTAAAATTGTTCACCCTCGCATATGTGGCCTGAGCCCAGACACAAAGTAAATCTCTGGCTGGGGGAAAACAAAATGGGACAGAGGGGGTTTGAGGACGGGTGAGGGCCGCTAAACCCGCTCCCAGGCCATCCCAAACTAAGGGTTGTTTGATTTTTCCCCCCACTCTTGGCGGGGGGTTGTCAGTGCATCTGGGGGGAAGTGGATGACCTACCCGTAAACCCAAATCCCAAGTACCTCTGCTGCACGCCCCCTTTGGGTGTGCTGCGACCGGGGCCGCTCCGGGGGAATGTTTGTGCCATCACCGCAGGTGAAGACCCTGCCACCCTCTGTCTAACATAGATTGTTCTAAAATGACAGACACTGTTTGATAAAGTACTTATCGATAAATACACCCCCGTATTTGACCCCAAAAAGAACCCACAACAAGTTTGGGGTAACCTTGGACATAAAAAGCGCTCCACAAATGGCCAGGAAAAATTGACGTATGTGGGGTTAACCTTCGGATTGAATTATGCTACAAAATTTTTTCTGTGGCGTGAAAAAGAAAGTTTCTTTTACTGGTACAACTCAAAAAATACTTAGTTAACCCCGGTGTAAATGCGCAAAGAATTTAGCAGCCACAAAATACTACTTTGAACGTGTTTCAATGGCGTATTTTTTACGTACACAACAAAGAAAAAAATTTTAATTAACCTTCGCTTGTGGGAAATTTTGCTACAGGAAAATTTTATTTTTTGGGGGTGATAAAGACGGTTTATTTTTTTCACCACAGCAAAAAACAACGCTTAATTACCCCTGGATGTAAATTGGCCAAACAATTTAGCAACCACAAACTACGAAAAATTTTAGCGTGTTTTTAAAAAAGGGGTGTTTTTTCGCTTCACAAAAAAAAATTTTTTAATTAACCTTCGCTTGTGAATTAGGCCAGGAAAAAATTTTTTTTTTGGGGGGGGGAAAGACGTTTTTTTTTTTTCACCACACAGAAAAAAAACGCTTAAAAACCCCTGGATTAAATTGCGCCAAACAATTGAAACCCCCCAAACTACAGCTTTTTAGCGGTTACAATGGGGGTTTTTTCACGCTACACAAAAAAGGAAAAAATTTTAAATTTAACCTTGGGGTTGTGAAATAGGGTGCAGGAAAAATTTTTTTTTTTGCCCCGGGAAAGAACGGTTTATTTTTGTCCCACACAAAAAAAACAAAGCTTAAATTTAAACCCCTGATGTAAATTTGCCAAACAAATTTTAGCAAAACCCACAAAACTAGGAGCTTTGGGGAGGTGTTAAATTTTACGTGTTTTTCTACGCTACCAACAAGAGAAAAAATTGTAATTTAAACCTTGCTTGTGAATTAGCTACAGGGAAAAAAAGTATTTTTTGGGGGTGAAAAAAACGGTTTCTTTTAGTGACCACAACAGCAGAACAAACGTTTTAATTAACCCTTGGATGTAAATTGCGCAAAGAATTGAGCAGCCAAAAATGAAGTGGTATTTGTATTGTAAAAACGCTGATTCTTTAATGAATACAACAAAAACAGGCTTAGCCCCCCTTGGATTTTCAATGTGCTGTGAGCAGATAGCATTAAAATGTATATGCAGTTGCATTGGATGCACACTGGACTTCAGATTCAATACCCCACAAAATCAGAAATAGAACGTTGAGAGAAGCAGTCTCTGAGACAAGCTGAGACTCCCCCAAAAATCTTCAGTAAGAGCTATTACAAGCAGTCGCAGCAGCATCTTCCCTAATCAGTACAGTGAGAGCGGTATGATCTCCCAGCGTCGCGCCCGGACTTATATAGGGGCGGTGACGTCACAGAATCCCGCCAGTCTCTGATTGGCTTCATCTTGCACATGTTTAAAGCAGGCTATGCCCTCTTCCCCCCAGAGTGCTTTGCCCCATGTAACCCATTTTGCTCGCAGCCATTTTATCAATCAAAAGCACACTTCGTTCACCCGAAGTCCCCCAAAGTTCGACTTCGTTCCGAACCGAAGTCTTCCTGAAATTCTTAACGATTTCCACTTCGTTAGAATCAATTCGACAATCTCTAGCAATGATACCAAATACTAATGAAATGTATGTAAACTTTTGACTTTGCAGAAAGTAATAAAAATGCCTTAACACTTACCTCCGTCATTATTCTGGCATTTGGTAAATAAAAATAATTTTGGTAATCCTAATCTACCTAAAATGGGTAAGGTTTATTCTGATTTTGTGTCAGATAGTGAGAAAAACATGCATTTGTCTTTTTAATTTAGTGTATGTAAACTTCTGGTTTCAACTATGTACGTACAATGGGTACGGAATGTATTCAGACCCCTTTACATTTTTCACTCTTTGTTTCATTGAGGTGATTTGGTAAGATCAAAAAAGTTCTTTTTTCTTTGCTCATTAATGTATACTCTGCACCCAATCTTGAAAGAAAAAAAAAAACAGAGATGAAGATATATTTGCAAATTTATTTACAAGAAGTATTCATTATTATTATTATTATTATTAACATTTATTTTAAAGCGCCATTGATTCCATGGCGCTGTACATTTGAGGGGGGGGGGGGGGTCACATACATGATATGTCAAGTGAGTACAATAATGACAATGAATGACGTATAACTGGTACAGAGGGAGAGAGGACCCTGCCCGCAAAGGCTTACAATCTACAAGGAGGAGGGAAGAGACAGGAGGAGAGGGGCAGACATGTTTGTGGGGTAGTACAGTGGCAGCAGGGTTATTGTAGGTTATAGGCAATCCTGAAGAAATGGGTTTTCAGGTTGCTTTTGAAGCTGGTGAGAGTGGCAGAGAGTCTGATGTGTTGGGGCAGTGCATTCCAGAGTGTGGGGGAAGCGCGAGAGAAGTCTTGGAGACGGTTATGTGAGGAGCTGATAAGAGGAGAACAGACAAGAAGGTCCTGTGAAGAGCGGAGATTGCGTGAGGGGAGATATCTGGAGATTTGGGCAGAGATGTATGGAGGGGAGAGGTTATGGAGAGCCTTGTAGGTCATGGTTAGCACCTTGAAATGAATTCGCTGAGCTATTGGTAGCCAGTGAAGGGATTGACAGAGAGAGACAGAGGAAGGAGAGAGGTGGATAAGACGGGCAGCAGAGTTAAGGATTGTTTGGAGGGGAGCGAGAGTGCTAGATGGGAGGCCACAGAGAAGGATGTTGCAGTAGTCAAGGCGGGAGATGACAAGGGCATGAACGAGCATTTTTGTGGTGTCGAAGTTGAGGAATGAACGGATGCGAGAGATATTTTTCAGGTGGAAGCGGCAGGCAGAGGTGAGGGTTTGGATGTGTGGTTTGAAGGATAGAGCGGAGTCGAGGATTACCCCAAGGCAGCGGACTTGCGGAACAGGCGAGAGTGTGCAGCCATTGACAGTGATAGAAAGATCAGGTGGAGGGATGGAGGGGACGGCGGAAAGATGATGAATTCTGTTTTCTCCACATTTAGTTTTAGGAGACGGGAGGAGAAGAAGGAGGAAATGGACGATAGACAGTCTGGGATCCTGGAGAGAAGAGAGGTGACATCTGGGCCGGAGATATAAAGCTGGGTGTCATCAGCATACAGGTGGTAATGAAAGCCATGTGAAGCTATGAGTTGACCGAGGCCAAGGGTGTAGATAGAAAAGAGTAAAGGACCCAGGACTGACCCCTGGGGGACACCAACAAAGAGAGGCCGGGGGGAGGAGGTGGAGCGAGAATGAGAGACGCTGAATGTCCGATCAGAAAGGTACGAGGAGATCCAGGAAAGAGCCAAGTCCGTGATGCCGAGGGAGGAGAGGATTTGTAGCAGGATGGAATGGTCGACCGTGTCAAAGGCAGAGGACAAGTCTAGAAGGAGAAGGACAGAGTACTGGCGTGAGGCTTTGGCAGTTGCTAGGTCATTGGTGACTTTGGTTAGGGCGGTTTCGGTAGAGTGGTTGGGTCGGAAACCAGATTGTAGTGGGTCAAGAAGAGAGTTGGAGTGGAGGTGGGAGGACAGCTGAAGATAGACGTGCTGCTCGAGGAGTTTGGAGGCAAAAGGGAGCAGTGAGATGGGGCGATAGATGGACAGAGAGGAGGGATCAAGGGATGGTTTTTTAAGGATTGGAGTGACAGTAGCATGTTTAAAGGAGGAAGGGAAGATGCCAGATGTGAGCGATAAGTTGAAAAGATGGGTGAGGGCTGGGATGAAAGTAGCACTAAGGTCTGGGATAAGGTGTGATGGCAGTGGGTCAAGATTATAGGTGGTGAGGTTGGATTTGGACAGTAGAGAGGAAAGATCATCATGTGTAAGAGTGGGAAAACAAGTTAAGGGGGAAGAGCATTGTGCAGATATAGAGGAAGGCGCTGGGGACTGGGGGCTGAAGCTTTCTCTGATAAGGTTAATCTTGTGTAGGAAGTGAATCGCAAAGTCGTCTGCTGTGACACATATTTAACATACATGCTGTCCATTTCCTTCTGATCCTCCTTGAGATGGTTCTACTCCTTCATTAGAGTCCAGCTGTTTTTAATTAAACTGATTTGACTTGATTAGGAAAGGGACACACCTGTCTATATAAGACCTCACAGTTCAAAGTGCATGTCAGAGCACATGAGAATCATGAGGTCTAAGGAACAGCCCAAGGAGCTCAGAAACAGAATTGTGGCGAGGCACAGATCTGGCAAAGGTTACAAAAGAAGTTCTGCAGAACTCAAGATTCTTAAGAGCACAGTGGCTGCCATAATCCTTAAATGGAAGAAGGTTGGGACGACCACAATTCTTCCTCGACCTAGCCATCCAGCCAAACTAAGCAATTGTGGGAGAAGAGCCTTGGTGAAAGAGGTAAAGAAGAACCCCAAAATCACTGTGGCTGAGCTCCAGAGATGCAGTAAGAAGATGGGAAAAAGTTCCACAAAGTCAACTATCACTGTAGCCCTCCACCAGTCAGGGCTATATGGCACAGTGTGCCGATGGAAGCCTCCCCTCAGTGCAAGACATATGAAAGCCTGCATAAAGTTTGCAAACAAACATATGAAGGACTCCCAGACTATGAGAAATAAGAATCTCTGGTCTGATGAGACGAAGATTGAAGTTTTAGGTATTAATTCTAAGCGGTATGTGTGGAGAAAACCAGGCACTGCCCATCACCTGCCCAATACAAACAGTGAAACATGGTGGTGGTAGTATCATGCTATGGGGGTATTTTTCAGCTGCAGGGACAGGACGACTGGTTGCAATTGAAGGAAAGATGAATGCGGCCAAGTAGAGAGATATAGTGGATGAAAACCTCTGACTGGGCCTCAGACTGGGCCGAAGGTTCATCTTCCAACAAGACACTGACCCTAAGCACAGAGCTAAAATAACAAAGCAGTGGCTTCAGGACAACAATGTGAACATTCTTCACTGACCCAGTGAGAGCTCTGACCTAAACCCAATTGAGCATCTCTGGAGAGACTTGAAAATGGCTGTCCACTAACGTTCATCATCCAACCTGAGGGAACTTAAGATGATATGCAAGGAAGAATAGCAGAGGATCCCCAAATTCAAGTGTGAAAAACTTGTTGCATCATTCCCAAGAAGTCTGTACTAGCTTAAAAGGGTGCCTCTACACAATACTGAGCAAAGGGTCTGAATACTTAAGACCATGTGGTATTTCAGTTTTTCTTGTTTAATACATTTGCAAACATATCTAAATTTCTGTTTTTTCTTTCAAGATGGGAGGTAGAGTATACATTAGTGAGCAAAACAATTAATTTTTTGATCTTATGAAATGTCTGCAATTAAGTAAAGAGTGAAAATTTAAAGGGGTCTGAAAACTTTCCATACCCACTGTATATATATATATATATATGTATATATTATATATATATATAACTTATATATATATATATATATATATATAAGTATATATATATATATAATTACACACTAGCTACTGGACCATAGAACCCCACCCTTAGTCTGCTGAGTCTTTGTGAAAAGTAATGTTCTGATTTATGAGGTTTAATATGTAACTTCTTGTAGGAGAAGGACTTGCTTTTCATCTCAGATTTTTGCAATCGATTTTTACTTTACTGAGGCAGTATTCACCTTTGATTTGGTCAAAGCCAGAGTGGAATCCCAGAAGGTTCTTTTGGAAAACCCGTGCTGTAGTTGTCAATGTGAACTACAATTTAGAATAGTGATTTATATAAATGGCACTCAAATTACTCAATTATTTTAACATGGAATCCATTGACTTAATATAGCCTTACTGGACTATATAAAATCTGTAATTAGTTAGACTTTAGTTTGAACTTTCAACACAATTAAAAAAAGGGAAACCCCTGGATTTTGCCTAAATGATTATTTTTAAATTAGTGGGGACTACCCCCAAAATGATGTATTTGGAAACTACACCCTTAAGGGAATTTCCGGGGGTGGGGTTAGTATATTGACCCCACAGGTGCTTCACAGATTTTTTTTTTTTCTTTAGCGTTAGGCTGTGAAAATGAAAAAAAAAAAAAAAACAATTCAATAACATGCAGTTTTAGCTGAATTTTGTCAAGGAATCCTGGAAAAAAGCACCCCAAAAGATGTTATGCATTTTCTTCAAAGCACAGTAAGAGGCTTTTTGAACAAGTTTTGGTTTTTGCCATATCGTTTGCAAAGTATCACGTACCAATAAAGTCAATTAACACTGTCAGGGGCTCATCTACTATTGGTGTATTTTGTTTTTTTGGGCTCAAGGTTTTCACAGGTTTTTCAGCTTTTGGGTGTGAAAATGAAAAAAAAAGCAATTCCCCCATTGGTTTTTTGGATTTAAATTTTTTCGGTTTGGCTGGGATAAAAAGATATGGTAACTTTTTATGTGGGTTTTGGGAGAATTACACAATTTTCAAAACTTCAACTGTTTTTACCCCTAGAAATGTTTTTTTAAAAAATTGTTTTTTCTATCTTGTCATATACTGACAGCCATAACTTTTTTATTTTTCTGTATATGGAGCTGTGCAGGGGCTGTTTTTTTTTTGCAGGGTGAGGGAACTTTTTGAAAAAATTTTTTTTTAATGTAAAATGGCGGGTTTTATAAAATATTTTGTTCTTTATTTACCTTGCAGTAGAAATGTCATGTTAACTTTACTAAGCATGTCAATTCATTAGGTGATACATTATAATATATATTATTATAATTTTATATATATATATTTTTTATATATATATATATAATATATATATATTTATATAATTAAATTTTATTTTATTTATTTTTTTCTGCTTTTTCAAGTAAAAAAATTTTTAGAAAAAATTTTTTGGATCACCTAGTTGAGGCCAAACTTTTTTTTTCTGTGTATGGGACTGTAAAAAGGGTAGTTTTTTTTATGGGGTTGATTTATTTTTTGGGGGCAATTTTTGGAGACATGACTTTTTTGGGGTTCTTTGAATCTGTTTTTTGGAAGGAAGGGTAAAAAAATACAGCAATCCTGGCATTGTGTTTTATTTTTAAAAATGCTCATTGTGCAGTGTCCGTGATATATTAGTTTTACTCCATCGGTCGATACGATTACAATGATACCAAATTTATGTTGTTTTTTATGTTGTAGCACTTTAAAAGAAAAAAAGTGTTCTTATTAGGTCTCTACCTGGCGTAGCATCGCCAGTCATACACAGAGTTTTGTGGCGGTTGTATTTTGCTTCCAAACACTGTGGCTTGCAGCATTCATGCCACCTATAGACAAGTGGACTTTTCTGGTGCTTTGTAGGTAAGGCACATTATTACATCTTATATTTAAGATGGTCCACTTGAATCTGACAGTATCTGTGTAATCTTAGGTAATGCCCTTTTT
>JAODAL010030807.1:0-49378 GCA_025379985.1 Phyllomedusa bahiana
AAATTTTCCCCAAAAGGAAATTTTTTTTTTGGGGGGGAGGGGGCTAACTCTCGCTGAAAGGGGGCCCTGAAATTTCTGTTTGGGACCCTGCGTAGATAGCTTATGTTATAAGGAGATGAATGCTCTGACCCATTTCCAAAGCTGTTTAGCTGAGACCCAGAGAAAGAAAAAGTTACTGAAAGGGATGGTTAGTACCTCCCTTTGCTATCACACCTATATTTTCAAAAGACATTGATGTGTAATAGACAGGGGTGCTAAGGATTTTTATAATTATTCTAATTTAATCACTGACATCAATAGCTCCTGTATATAAAACACCCCCCCAAAGCGCAGGTCTTAAAATTTAAGGGAGTCTTTTCCCATCCAAAAGTTTTTCCACTTATACCATCCACAGCACCACAGCATTCTAACATGCATGTCCAAGAACAAAGCCTGCCATCGGGGGAAAATTGGCCTTAATGGGTTGTCTCACTACAAAAAAAACTAGCTTCAACTTTTGGGATCGTTAAACAAGAACTTATTCCAAAAATAAAAAACATTCTTTTTTAAATTTTTCCCTGTTCCCCTTTTTCTTCTTCCCTTTCAACTGAGAGCACGGTTTGACTTTCCCCCACAGGACAGCCACGGGTTAAACAGTGGTTATCCTACAAAAAAAAAAATTTAAATTTACTTTTTTTTTTTTTTAGCTCTGAACCCTCGCACGCAAAAACATCTCCTGCAGTAAAAGGGATGCAATAAGAAGAGCTGGAAAATAGGGAGCGACATGCAAATCACGCTAAGCCACCCAGCCAAAAGGGAAAAAAAAACCCAGACGAAGCTGCCTGGGCTTGGAACCTTGAGAAAAACTTTTTTTAAAACCTAGGGGGTGGACCCAGAGGTTTAAAAAAGTGGTTATCTTAACATAAAGGAGAAAAAACTATTTTTTACTTTGAGCCAAGCCCTCCACTCAGTTTTCATTCCTCAGCAGGTGGGGTGAAATAAGAAGACTGGGAAAATTTTTACACATCAATCCGTTAAGACCACCAAGCCCAACCAGGGGGGGTTTTTAAGTAAAAATTACTGAACTCCTGGGCTCTGTGAAGCACATTGTGAGAAAAAATTTTTAAACCTAAGGGGGGCTACTTTGATGGTTTTATTTGGGGGCCCTACACAGGGTCCTGGGGGAGACTGTGTTTTTAACCAAAACAATATGAAAAGGAAGAGGAAAAGGGGGCCCAAAAGGGGCAACTACCACCCCTTTTTTATTAAAACAGTTTGGCCTTTTTTTTCCTACCGCCAAATGCCCTTAAAAAAACATGTTTTGCAAGCCCCATGCAGTTATGCCATTTATTTTCCTCCTACCATACACTGCAGGCCAAAAGCTTAGAAGACCAATGGGCAATTATCTAACTGTGGGGGGCAAGGGTGTAGCTAAAGCCAAAAGGGCCCGGGTGCAAAACTTCAGCCCTTGGGACCCCTACCCCCCCTTGGCCCCCTCTCAAAGGCCTGGTAGCAAGCATACGCGCGATCCCCTTAGTTACGCCACAATGGGGGGGCTTATATACAAGGAGGGGCCCACATCATTTAGGGTCCTACCCCTACTTTTGGGGGCCCAAACCCCATCCCGTGGGACATTTTTGGGGTTTAGGGGAAACTGTTACTGTTGGGGAAACCAAGGTCATTATTCCATTTGGAGGGCAATGTGGAAGTTTTTGAGACCCATAAATGGGAAAGGATACTAAACAATGAGGGTCCAACATGTTTATACAGCAGATTTCGCAGGGATGGGCTGACTGAAAGAGCCCCATGTTTTAAGGAATGGAGAATAAAGAAAACAAACGCTACAAGGGGAAGAAAGTCCCCCCCGGGAATCACTTTGAACGAAATGACTGTATTATATTGTAACCCCTCTTACCTTTATCCCTTATTGGGTCCGTTGGCGTAATGTAAGGCCAAAGGTAAGGTTTCCCCAGCAGCAAGTTTTTTTCAGCCCTTTTTTTAAGGTGGTGAAGGGGGTATTTGGGGTATTATAACCGGGGTATATTTTTGAAGGGGTAATATTGGGTTTTTAAAACAGTGGGAAAAAATTAGGTGGGGCCAGAAAAAAAGAATCCCGCGCCTGGGAACCTTTTTTTCAAAAAGGGAAAAAAAACCCAGTAAAACTTGATCAATTGTACTGGATTTTATTTGAAATGGTGCCCTATCTACCCCGGATTCTTCTTTTTTGGGAAATTTTTTCTATAAGTTAAGATTTATTCGGTTTTTTGTTTTGTTTGGTGTTAAAAACGGAGTGGGGAAAGTGGGTTAACTTATTTGCAGTATGGTGGATAATAAACACTTAATAGTTGGTTTTAAAGGGGTTTTTTTTGGACTTTGTATTTAAACCCCTCACAGAAAAAAAAAACAGTCAATTACAATGAGGGAAAGCTTTATGTAAGGCCCCCCTCAAAAATTCTATGCCCTTTCCCTTTAATCAAAACCTCCCCACCCTGTTCACATAAGGACACTAAAAATTTTTAAATTAATTTCTTTTGGGGAATAATCTACTTTGCAGTGAACATTATCCTTTCACCCTTATCTCATGAAAAAGTTTGCACCTTTTTAAAAAACAAAGTCAATTTCATCTTATAACATTTTTGGCGGGGTGTTTGGGGGGCCCCCCGTAATTTTTATTCTTAGGGCCCCTCCAGTGGATTTATTTTTGGATCCCCCAGAAATTATTTTTGGGACCCACCTTGAAGTTATTCTTGGGCCCACCAGTGAATTTGATTTTTCCCCGTTTTTTGGGGGCCCACCTAAGTTTGTTTCCCCCCCCCAATGGGATTCCCCACCAAAAAGTTTTTTTTTCCCCATGATTTCTTAATTTTAAGGGGATTTGATTTCGGGGGCCCACCAGTTACTTTTTCTTTTGGCCCACCATAATTTTATTTTTGAGGCCCACCAGGAGTAAGTTCTGGAGCCCACCATGGGTTGATTATGGAGCCATCAGTGGAGTTGTTTACGGGGCCCACACGTAGAGTTGATTCCTGAGACCACCAAAAGCTTTTTATAACCACAAATTGCACATGATGCTACCCCTTTGCTTTTCCCCCTTTTCTCTAATTTCTCCCTGAAAAGCAGCACTAGGCTGCTTTTTCCGGGGGGCCCACCATCCCAGGGGCCCCTGGGGTTTTCACCTGCTCCACTGGGGGAAGTCCAAGTTTGTGTATTTTTTTGTATTTAGTTGGCACTTGGGTAATTTGCTTTAAAAAAAAAATTTGGGACTTTTTAACAGTTGGGCTTTAATATGGCAATCAAACCTGTGGACTCTGCATTAAATTTCAAAACTGAAGGTAGGAATACATAACTTTTTTAGATTCGGACAAAACAAAACCCAAAGGCCAGATAAACGAAAGGGTTATGAAGGGCAACCCCGGAAGAATGGGCATTCACCATACATCAGATGTGTACATTTTAGTTTTCTTATGTGATTTGCTATTTTAAAGTATATTTTTTACTAAAAAATAGACAAAGAGATAAAATTTTTGTTAAAAACGTAATAACACAAAATGTAACACAAAATGGTTTTAACCCTGCTCATAGCTTATCATTTTTAATATAATAATCACCATGACATCAAGGGGGTTCAAGGGCTGCGGGGAAGCCCTGCCCCCACCGCCCCGTGCCAGGAGCGAGGGCCCGCGTCCCAATCCCCCGGGCGTCCCCCCAGCGCAGCCCATTTACCGCACCCCCCCTCCTGCTTCCCTGCTCCGTCGGCTGCCGGGCCCGCCACCGCTCTTTTAAAATTTAAAGGGCCACGCGCCGTGATTGGGGATCGTGCCGTTTACCCTAAATTTTCCCAACCCCCCCAAAAACCCCTTGCGGTCCATATCCGTACCTATGCAGGGAGCCTTCCCCAAATTCCGGTTACCTTCTCCTGTACCAGTTCCGTTTCTCATCCTCGACCACAACCTTCTTGCCTGCCTACCCTTTTGGGCCTTCCCCCGACTACAATTTTCTGCGATTCTGTACCGCGTCGCACCTCCACCCCCAGGCAAATCACTCAGGGACGACCTGGGGAACCCGCCCAGCAATCCACCCGCTTGCGGGGGGGCTCTGGTGAAAAACCCGGGACCCACTTAGACTCCCTCCCGGTGTGGCCGACCACGCCTGCGGGGCCCATGGATCCACTACTCCCAGTCGTTTCAGGGGTTTTTTTGGAAAGGGCTTTACTTATTTCTGGAGTACATAATAAAAAAAAAAAACAATTAAGGGCCTCCCGATGAAAACTCTAGGTTAAACTTTCTTTTTTGCCCCAAATGCATGAAAAAATGAAACGGAGCTTTTTATTTATTGCTATGGGCAACAACGAAAGTCTTACACCTAACAGTTTTTCATAATGTCCCCCTCCAGCAGGACTGCCAATAAAATTTTGGGGCCCCCCCATCAGCCAAAGTCCTGGGCCCCCTTTCCATGTCCCGCCCAAATACCCCTTCCCAGGGACCACCCCAAAAATGCCCTCCAAGCACCCCCCATCCGCCGCCCGGCAATTGCAGCGGACTGGGAGGGGGCCCGCCTCCCCGGGCCACAGCTGCTCTCTGCCTCCCCTATTCTAAAATATCCTACTACGCCCTGGCCACGCGCTGTAATGGAACTGGGCCCTCCTTCTCTTCCCCGTGGGGGGATATGGGAAAAACATGAATCCCCCGGGGGGCCACAAATTAAAGAAAGGTGGAGCCCCGGACCCAAAAAAACCCCCCTCTCAGTAGACTCCCGCCCCTTTCTTACCCCCCGCCCTACAGTATTCGTCCCCTTTGCCCATCCCCCTACAATGTGGGCCCCCACATTTTGGGGGTGGTGAAGGGGGCCCCCCCCCTCAGCCATAACTGGGGGGGCCCCCCTTTTCCCTCCGCCATGTGGGGCGGAAGGGCCCCCCCCCTTCCCCCCCCGTACAGGGGATGCATGAAGGGGGGCCCCCTTTCCTCCCCCTGGGCCCTTTTGGGGCATGCGTAAGGGCCCCCTCCTCCCCACACACATTTAGGAGGAAGGGGGGCCCCTCATGCACCCACACGGCCCGGGGGGAGGAGGGGCCCCCACAAATGGCCGGGGGGAAAAAAGGCCCCCACATTAAGGCGGGTGGGGAAGGGGACCCCCACACTGTAGGCGGGTGGGGAAAGGGTACCCCCCCCCCACGTAGGGCGGGGGGGCAAAGGGGCAAACCCACACGTGGGCTGGGTGGGGAAAAAAGGGTGAGGACCTACTGAGGGGGGTGCCGGCTCCAGCTCCATTGCTTTTTCTACTTAATTCTTGTGAGCATACTGATCGGGCCCCTCCTCTCTGTGTGCGCGCGCTGTGTTACTGCAATTGAATTTGGATTCATGTTTTTCACATCCAGCCCACAGACAGAGGAGGGGGCCCGCTCACTACAGCGCGCGCCAGGGCTGTAAAAGTGACTACGAGCTGTGGGAGAGCCGGCCCCCTCCCGCACACCCAACTCGCCGTTTTCCGCCAGGGCCCCATAGGGCGTTGGGTCGGTTCGCCGTGCCTCTTGTTTTAAAGTAAAATTTTGGGGCCTGCTTTAAGAGGCCCCCCTTTTTTCCCCGGGGCCCCCTTACGGGATCCCCCCGGGATCCCCTGTACGGCGGTCCTGGTCTCCACAGGGGGATATGCCACAAAAATTTTTAATACCACCATTTTCATCCCCCTTACAACTTTTTTTCAATCAATGATTCTCTGTAATATGACCCCCTGTCTGAAAGCTTAGAAAAAATCAAAACCCCTTGGGAACTTTATAAATTTTAGGCTGCATAGGTAGCTAAAACTAAGTGATGTTGAGACACTCTACACCATCTATTTTTAATGAAAGCAGGGGATCCAGGTTGGATTATGTGATATAAAGCCCAAACGTCAATATTTTAAACCCATTATTCAACAGAAATTTTTTAACCAATTTTGGCCAAAATATTTGGGAAAAAACAGTATGAAAATTTGGGGAAAGAAACCTCCAAAAAAAAGGGGCTTATTCTCTTTGGATTGGGGAGTAAAAAGATATTGTTTTCGGTAAAATATGGGTAAGTAAACCAAATTTGCTTTAATAAAATGTACCCCTTGCTTTAAAACGGTTTTTGGGGAGATGCTTTAAAGGGTGAAACTGTCAGGGGGTTTTTGTGCATTTTTTATCGGGGAAAAGTGGTTTGATAAAGGAACGCTAAATTCTGTGATATACGGGTTTTAATTTTTTTTTAAAAAGCAACTTTTCAAAATTTAAAAAGCAGAGTAAATTCAAAAAGGACCATAAAAGTCCGGGCTTCCCCCATCCACTTTCAGTGATTGACGGGTTTGCTCTTTTAACACACAAATGCAAGTAAAATTGTAAATAAAGGGTTTGTGGGCGGGCGAAGCATGACCCCCATTGTCTTTAAAAACGTCTGGTCAGGATTTACTCGGGCTTTTTAAACCAGAAAACCAGTTTCCAAATCATAAAAACCTCACTTTTTCTTGTTTCTTAACATCCGTTTTTCAAAAGGGAAGCATAAACCACCTGATATTTTCCCTTTTAAGGGAAAAAAGTAATGAGGAGGAAGAGTGAAAAACGTAGAAACACAAACTACGCATTTTACTTAAAAATTTTTTCCCTTTAAAATAGCACATGTAAACCTGAGGACTTGTCCCCAGGGGCACAGGTTTTTGCCCGGTTTTTTTGCGTTTTAAAAAACCATCTGAAAACCAACAACAACGTCCACCTTGACTTCAAGGGAAAAATTTCCTGAAAGCAGTCCCCACTCACGGATTTTCCACGGGGTTTTTTTTTATGCCCCCTGGGGCCCCAAAATACTTAGAACATTTCCTTCCCAAACCCGGGGTTTTGGGCCCAAAACAAAAACCCTGTGTTTGCAAGGGGGGAGGGCTTAATCCTAAACCGCAGACAAAACCCCCCCCTGCGTGAAAAAAAACGACCAAATCCCTTGGGGCCAAAGGTATGTTCACACGGTTTAAAAAAGGGAAAACGAAATTTAAAGTCCGAAATTACCGTCGGAGTGCGCAAAATTACGGGGGAATACGTCCCTTCCCATTACGGTAATCCAAAATTTTCCTATAGAAAAACTATGGTTTAAACGTCTCCTCCCCCTGCTGGGGGCGAATCCGGGGGGGAGAAAAGTGACATGTAAATTTACCAGCGGCGTTTTCCGGCGCGGTAATGCATGTCAAATGGGCCGGTTTGGGTGCCCCCCCCCCCTTCCCCCCTTCCAAAACGGGGAATTTGCGTCGAAATTTAAACCCCCCGCAAATAACCGTTTTTAAAACCCCACCCCAAATACTTTTTTTTTGAAAATAATTTTAAATTAAAAAATATTTTTTTAAAAAAATCTTATATTTTTGGGTTTTTTTACCCCTTTCTTACCTACCCCCTTTTTTAAAAGGGATAAAATTTCTTGTTTGGGAGCATTAAACAATTTATTGCAGGCAAATTTGGGTTTTGGGATCAGTGCAATTGCCGGGAAAAGTTTTGATTTTTGGCGACCATGAAAAAGAAATTAAAGGGGTGTTTTTACTACATTGATTCATATAACTTCAGGACTTTTTTCTCAATTTATTTTTAAATTCAGGGGCGGTTTACTGGCTTTGCTGGCCTCAGGAGCTGCTAGGAAAACGGGTTTTGGAAGCTATAAAACCACCTGGCACCCTTTTAAAGAAGATAAAACGGGTTGTAGCTATAGCAACCACACTGGAGCCTATCGGAGAGAGAGGCAGGGTCGTATAGGGGTTTGAGCGTTTCCCTTTGACTATCGTCATCGGGTCGATAGTAAATATCGGAATTTAAAATAAAGACGATACCCGTAGTCAAAATAATTTTATCCCCGATGACCATTAAAGTCATGGGGAGGAACAACCCCTTCATTTTACCCCCAAAACGGGGCTGGAGAAGCTGGAATTAACACCCAACGTCAAAGGGATACGTTTTTACATTTTGGGGCAACACACTTGGGTTTAAAAAACCACAAAAAAAAAATCCAACCTTTTCCACTATCCTTGTCTTGTCCAAGCATGCCCCTTAAAACCTGTTTTCCCCAAAAAATTAAAAAGTGGCCAGAAGGCAGTTTTGATTTAAAACCATCATGTTACTTAACGGGGAACATTGACCTATCCCGTCCTGGAATGCAGCATGGAAACTTTAAAAAACCCCTTTTTTTTTCCTGACCCCCCCAGAATTTAAAAAATTTTGCCCCTAAAAAAAAGGGAGTTTTTTAAACCCACCATTTTATTGAACGGACAGGCCCATACCTGTCCGGCCCAAGCATGAGCCCCAAACCTGCATGACCCCAGTTTTAAAAAGGGGCCGGGAAATGGGAGTTTTTAACCCCCCCTTTTTTAGTTTCACGGGACTTTGGACTAAACTTTTCCCCTGGGCCCGGGGCCCCAAAACCCTTTTTTTGGGACCCACAGATCACAAAGTGGCACTTTGCTATTTTTTACAGTGATTTGCCCATTTGTTTTTTTTTTTGGTAACTAAAATTTGTTTACAAATTTATTTAGGGAATTTTTATTCATAGTTTTACATTAAAATTTTTTGGGTTTTTTTTTTCAAGTGTGATAAATACAACATACCCCCCTCCCTGCATTTTTTAAAAGTATTTTTTACACGTGTAGATGTTTTAAAATTCGTCCCAAACCCCAAATTAAAAAAATGTTTTTAATCATCCCCAAAACACTTTTTAGTTGAAAAACCTTTTGCCCTCCTGGCTTTGGGGAAGGATTCAGCCAATCAAATTCAAGGGTTTAATTTTTCCCCAAATCCTTTTTTCATGATTGGGGGGAAACCAAAAAAAACCCTTTCCCCCCTGGAGATCAAATGATGCACCCCATAGTGACCCCACCCCAAAAAAATTTTAAAGCCTAAAATTGGGTACAATTTGTGTCACCCCTGGACCCCCCTTTTAGACACACTTAACCTCCCCAAAAATTTCCCCTTTTTCAAAATCTGTTTTTTTTTGGAAAAATTTGAAGCTCTCCTGTTTGCCCTAACGGTAGGCCAGTGCTGCCCCCCAACCGGGGCCCAAAAGGGGGGCCCCCCCCACGGGTTTTAAAACAGGGGCCCAGCTGCCAGGGCCAGACTTACAGTGGGTGCGGGGGAAAACCCCAGGCTAGCTCTGCCCAATCAATTTAACACCGGGTTTCAGCTGCCAGGGCCGGGGGTAACAGTGGGTGCGGTGAAAAGCCCCCGTCATCTATTAAAACGGAAAAATCCCCTTTATGACGCAGCAACAAAACACCCTGTGAAGCAGAGTGGGGGAGGGGAAAAGGTGAAGTAAGCCTCCACCCTTTCCCTTTCTTACACATTAAAGGACCTGGGTAGCCCCTTGCCCCCCCGTTTGATGCGGCCAATGAGCTTCATTTGGGAAAATTACGGGGGTTTAAAACCGCCCCTTTTTCCACCCGGGTGCCCTTTTTTTTTGGCTTTCTTTTTTCCTTTTTATCAAGTGCGGAGGAAATTGTTTTCTGTTCTTTTTCTCTGTCCATGCTCCTTTATTTCCATGTCCTCTGAATAACCTACATCTGGTCAATTTTTTCCTGTACCTCCCTTGTACAATTCAGGGAATTTTTTTACCAGCAATTTTGTAAAATGCAATTTTTTTTAGTTTTTAAATTCTAGAAAAACACTTTTTTTAAAATAGGATTTAATCCCCCCCATGTTTTTTGTTTCTTTTTTTTTAATTGTATTAAATGGGTTGTCTCAATAAGGGATTGCAAAATTATTTTTTAAAGATCTTGAAAAAAAACAAGCCATTTTAAAAATATGGCCCTTTAAAACATGTCCACCTTTTCCCTTTTTTCTGACAGCCCCCTCCCCTTGAGCCACTCTTGACAATTTTTGGAAAAAACAAATGTCTGTTGGGAAACCACTTTTTTACAATGGACCTGTAGTCTAGCTGAAATTTCACAGCAAAATGCCCCAAAAAAAATTTTCAAAGCATAACCCTTGAGCCACTTTTAAAAATTTGGGAAAGAAACAAATGCCCTGTTAGAAACAATTTTTTTTTTATAATAGGACCGGAATTATAGCTGCAGTCACAGCAAAATCCCCCCAAAAATTCAAAACATACCCTGACCAAAATTTTTTTGACAATTGTGAAGAACAAAGGGTTCCCGTTAAAAACAAATTTTTTTTTATAATAACCTGTAGTATTGCTCATTTCAAAGCACATGACCTAAAAAAATTAAAAAAATGATTTCTCACCCCACTTTTTAAAAAATTGTGAGGGAGAAATCCCACAAAAAAACCCAAACATTTTTTTCCAAAGGCCCAAATGAAAAGCTGTATTTCACAGAAAACAGGGCCCCAAAAAAATTATTTTAATTTTTGGAAAACCTTCCCTTTTCCCAAAGGCCAAAACTTTTTGAAATAAATTTAAAAAAAGGGGGGAAAATGCCACTTCCCTTTTCCAAAACCATGTTTAAGTTTTCCAAAAGGCCCCAAAAATTAAAAAAGTTTTGTTTTTTCCTTAAAACCAAGAAAAACCTTTTTGGACCCTCAAAACCCAAAAATTGAAAAAAGCGAAAACTTCTAAAGATAAAGTAAATAAAGGGAAAATAGGGTTTTGTCATAAAAACCTTGCGCTTTACGTCTCCTCACAGAAAAACCAGAAAAATGAACGTTGGGAACTGAGAAAAAAAATTTGCAGTAAAAAAATAAATCTTTTAAAAAAAAAGGGTTTTTCAAGAGGACCATTTCTGTTTAAAAGGAGGGAATGTTAAAGCCCCAAAAATTAATCGGGCCCTTCGGCAATTGGGCCAAAACATCATCAGAGTTTCCCTGCCGGGTTTCATTTTAATGAAAGTCAATCGATCCCCTTTAAATTGGGGAAAAAGCCGGATGCGTTTGTCTGTAATGACTCCTCCATTGTGCTAAAGGTCCGCTCAGATATACGCGGGTGCGGGGCCAGGAAAAACACCTCTATGGCTGGCGAGCGAGCTGGGGGCCATTGGGTCCTTTTTGGGATACCCAGAAGTCTATTGGGTCCGGAACACATACAAAAAAATAAATGTTGAGAGAGATAGTCGTCACCATGATCTTAAGGGTCTCTGTGTTTTTTTTTTGGGGATTTTGCCCTGCATTGCATGCGTTGGTGGGGTGGTAAATAAAGATTGCCAGGGGGCCCCCCTTTTTGGCTTCCCCCCCTTTGGCTGCTCCCCCCGCTACGGCTCTTGGAAACTCTACTGCTGCCACGTCGCTGATGTTTTTCCCAAACCGTGACTTTAAAAGAACGGAAGCAGACGCAACAGAGGGTCCCCCAGTTGATCAATAGAAAGGGGTCTCCATTTCCTGAAATTTTAACTCTGTTTTTGGGGTTGGGTTGGGGGAAAGTGGATTTTGTTTTTGCCCGGGGATCCAGGGGGGGGCCACCAGAAACCTGTTGTTTTTTTTAAAGGCCTTAATGCAGGACCCATGTTGGGGGAAAATGGAGCACCCAAGCACTCTTTGGAGAGATGGACCCTTTGTTTTCCCAAGCCTCGGGGTCAGGGGCACTAGAAAACTAAACCTTTCCCCCTCCGCCTAAAATTTCGCCCCCAACCTTTTTCCCAAAGGCGGGGACGTCGGAAAACTGGTGCCCTGGGGAAATACCTCCTCCTCCCCGCTTCCCCCGGCAAAGCTTCAACACACCCGGGACTTGCCTCAGATATGCCCCCCCTGAAAAGTGATGCCCGCCTTGCCCAGCCCGGCCCCCAAAACCAAAGGGGGGCCTTTTTAAAAATGAAAACCGATAAAATTAAAAAACGTGGGGCCCTTGGGGATTCGACGGGGAAAAGGCTCCGTTCCGCATCTGTGTCCCCCTCCTCCCCGTCGCTGGGGGGACCTGATTTTTCAGAGTGCCCAACGTCGTTCCAGAACTAAGACCCCAAAAGCTCATGCTGACAAGGGCTTTGTCCGCACTGACCATTGGGCTCTTTCAAAAAGCCTCCCAAAAAAATCGGTGGGGCCCAAAACCCCCCCGGGCCGCACCCCTGTTGTCAGGCCATGTGTCCCCTTCCCTACTGTTTTAAAGGCATTGGCTGCAGCCACAAATCGCTGGAAACATGTGGAGGGGGGGAAATTTTTAGCATGTTGGGCCCCTTCAACAATGAGAAAGGTTTACGGGGAGGCTGAGGGTGAGCGCAACCAGGCCCGGGGGGCAAACAGGGTTTCAACGGCGGAAATGCGAACTCAGACCCCGAGGCCCTTCCCTCGGCAGCCGCCCTACCTTTAGAAATTTCTGGAGGGCAAGGTTCATGGGCAGGGGCCAGGCAAGGGGGGAGCTCCAAACCTTTCCGATCTTAGGGCGGCCCCGCAGATTTTGCCTTTTTGCACACCAACCCCTCCTGCACAAGGTTCTTGTCACCCCGCCAGCGCTCGTTCCCCTTTTTGGGAGAGCCTCCACACTCCTGACCTGTGTGTGGGGCGGGTTCCCAAAACAGATTAATTTCAACACGGCCTGGTTTTTCTGGGCACGTTTATGGAACCCGAGGGGCCTTGGAGGAAAGAGCCCTGGCCCCCAAACCCTTTCGGGTTTTTAAGGCGTGCGCCGAGTCTGAGAGCCCCCGTCCCCCCAGAGGGCATCCACCCCCGCTCCCCCCATTGGGGCTGTCACAGAGATTAAACGGCCCCCCCCCTTTGGGGTGCTTACTTTGTCCATTTTGTCAGGGGTCAGATGGGCTTTTCCCGGGCACAGAAAAGACAAAGCCTTGAAATTTTAATGACACTGGTGGCCGGGCAGGGACGGCTTTTTCTGGCAAAGAAATGGCCCGCTCGGGTCTGGTATTGGGGGAGGCAAGGGCCAGACGTGGCGGAACCCCTCTGTGTCCACCAACGGGAAAAGGGAACTTTTCCCAAACCAAAAAACCTGGGAATGCCGACATTCAGGCCCTTTTGGCTTTGGGGGGGTTTGGGTTAAAGTGGGTTTTTTTTGCCCCAAACCTGGAAGGCAGAAGGCTGGCGGGTAGACTGGCCCCTGTAAAGGCATGCAGGGCCCCAAACGGCGGAAGGGAAGGGGGAAGGGTGGGGGTTCCCCCCCCCCCCCCTGGTGCTGGTGGGACCGGGCGACGGTGGGGGTGAAGCGGAGGCTGATCCCTGATCATGACTCTGAGAAAATGGGGAGTGAGGAAAAAGCTTGGTGGTGGGGAGGGGAGGAGGCGGGGGACAGAGGGTGTGACAAATGGTTGGAAAACCCGGGGTCGGGGTTTTGGGTTTTTTGGCCAAGTGTTTCCCCCCTTTTAACTCATGATTTTGGCTGCTGGGGACTAGACATGTTGGTGGTGGTTTTTAAAACCTAAGATTCTTGTCTCTTCCCTTTTGGGGTTTTTCGGCAAAGGCGGGATATGACATCGTGGGTGAATCAAGGCTTGCTCCCAAAAAAGGCCCGGGGTTGAAGGGGCCTGGACCTTTTTTTACGCGATAAGCGAGGAGCGGGGTTTTCCCCTGACTTTTGGCTTTGGCCCGGGAAACTATCACGGACTTTTGCGGGCCGCCCCCTCCCCCTTTTGGGGGGACCCCAAAAGACACTACCCATCGTCCCTTTCCCCTTGCCAGTGATGGGAAAGGCTCACAAGCAAATTTGCTGAAAAGACCAGTTGGATCCGCAAAGTCATCATTTATCAAACATCAACAAAAGGTGGGTTGGTCCCTCCTACATTCTGCATCCAGGAGCTGGGGCTTTTCAAGCAAGAGGGACTGCAAGGGGGTTGCCGACCGCCCGGGATTTTTGCCCCATTGACCCGGTTCCTTCTCCTCCTCTTTATGGCATCAGTAACTGGCCCTCAGAGCAGCAAAATATCCCCTTTGGTCTTGGTCTTTGGAAAAAAGCCCCTTTTGAACCCCCCAAACCCCATTTTGTATCAAAAAGGGCTTCAGAAAAGGGTTATCCACAGTGGTGGGTACACGGGTTTGGGCATTTTGGGGTGCCCCGCTTCAAGTTGGACCCTGCTGATGATGCGATAGACTTTTTTGGCCGTAACTGGGAGGACCAAAAAGGAAGGGGGCAACTGCTGGATACAGGGGCATTAACCCCTGAAAACAAAATTTTGGGGACGCTGTTTTGTTACTGAATTCACAGGGCCCCGACCCAGCGATGAAGGGCCCGACAGTTTCCGCAACCGACAATCCGCTGGGTTGCGTGTTGTCGCCAGCACTGGAAGGAGAAAACCCTTTTTCTCTCCTCTACCTCCATTGGGCCTTTCCCCCTCCTTTTTCTCGCTTACCACCCGCATTTTCCCCTTTCCCTGGTTTTAAAAGAAAAAATTTTAGAGGGTTGGAAGAGTTTTGGAAAAGTTTTCCCTTTTTAAAAAACGGCAATCACAGCTATTCAAATCCCCTCCCAAATTCAAAAAACAAAATTTGCCCTTTTTTAAAATTGAAAAAAATTTTTTTTTAAGGGGGGCAAAAGGTTTTGCCTCCCCTTTTAACAAAGCGGCCTGCCCAAAAATGAAAAAACACCCATCGAAATTATACAGATAATAAACGGTATTTTTTGCACCTAAAAATAAAAATCTTTCGGTTTACGACAAAATTGCGTTTTGAAATGTAAGTGCAAGGTGCCTTATCAACCAAAAACTGGGCCCGCCCAAAAGTGAAAAAACACCCTTTTTGAAAAGTATACGGATAATTTTAAAATATTTTTTGCACCTAAAAATTTCACCTGCGGTGACAAAAAAACTTTCTGTATTGAAATTTTAAGTGAAAAGGGGCCCCCTATCAACAAAAACTGGCCCTGGCCCCAAAAAAGTTTTTTAAAAAAACACCCGGGGGAAAATTTTTGAAAAAAGTAATAAGGGATAACAAACGGTAAAAAAAAATTTTTTTAACCTAAAAAAATTTACCAAACACCCGCGGTGACGACAAAATTGCTATTGAAATGTAAGTGCAAGGGGCCTCTTTCAACAAAGGGTGGCCTGCCCAAAAATGAAAAAACACCTATTTTTAAAAGTATTCCAATAATAAACGTATTTTTTTTGCAAAACCTTAAAAAAACACCCTGTTTTTTTGGTGAACGGACAAAAATTGAAAAATATTGAAATGTAAGGGTGGCCAAAAAGGGGGGCCTTTTAAAAAATTTTAAACAAAGGGTGGGCCTGCCCAAAAGTGAAAAAAAACCTATCTGAAATGTATAGGATAATAAAAATGTAATTTTTTGCACCAAAAAAAACACCTGCGGGGGACGGGGCAAAATTGGGTGTAATTTAAAAGTAATGCAAGGTGCCTCTATCAACAAAACTGGACTGGGAAAAAATGAAAAAAAACCTATCTGAAATGTTTCCCGGGTAATAAAAGTGGGTTTTTGCCTAACAAATAAACCTGCAAAATTTCGGAAAAGAACCCGTAACCAAAAATTTTGTTCAGGGCCTTTTTAAAAATACAAGTAATTTTTTAAACAGAAAAATGTTAATAAAAAAACCCATTGCAATGCAATGTTTTAAACTAAGTCCCCAGCGACTAAATCCACTAAACCTTTAAAAGCTTTCTGTTTTTTCGAACGCGCCCCCCCCCCGCTCCCACTCCCCTTCCCTACTTTTAAAGGGGTAGGGGGCTCCTTTACCCAAATTTCAGCCCAACTACCTAAAATCTGCCAAACTCTAATCCAAACCTTTTGTTCTAATGTTAACAGGTAAAAAATATAGCTGTCTCTGTGAACAAAAAGAACAATTTCGCTGAGCTGTTTTTTTGAGCTGTTTGGACAGGGGGGCAGAGCCACGTTTCCCACCCCAAGAGGGCGCTGACACACACTGATCATGAACAGGAAAAGGGCCCGTTTTTAAAGTAAAACGAGGTCATTGATTTTTCCAGCCAATCGCAACCTACACAACCCAGTCATGGGCGTCGCACACACCTCACCCTTTCTCTTTCTCTAAGCTGATTTGTGGCCGCCAAAAAAGACAGGAAGCGCTGAAAATGGGGGCGATAGAATAGATTATGCACAGATTTTAACCTAAATTAAAGCATGATATAAAAAAACCGATCAACATAAAAAAACCCTGCCGAATTTTAACTTTGTTGATAATAATGCTCAAAAACTAGTCTGTAGCTTAAAAGCAAACCGAGGAAAACAGAGCACCCCTAAAGGGGGGATATTAGGGAAAAGTTAGGACACTGTTAAAAAACACATATTGCAAATGACTTTTTTAGGAAGATCTTTAACATAAAAGGAAAAAATTTAGTAAAAACAATTCCCCCTTTTAAAGTTTTTCCAGGGGGGAATTATTACAAAAAAAGCAAAACTTAAATCCGGTGTAAAAAAAGCCGGCTGGGTTCTAAGAAACCCCATGGTATTTTTCCCTTTTTTCCCGGAAAATAAGACATAGGTTTTTTTTTAAGGGGTTAAAGAAATTCAGGTTTGGCTGCTTATGCAGATGTTTTAAAAAGGGAAAAGGGGAAAAATCTCTCCTTGAGGAGGGGCACCAGTCAAGGGTGTAGAGTTAGGCCGGTTCAATGGTTATTCCCCGACGGATTTTTTCCTCCCAAATCCCCCGTGGGAAAAAGGGGGGGGCCGGGGGGGGGCCCGGGGCGCCCCGGGGGGGCCCGCCCCCCCCCCCAAGACCAATTTCATTTTTTTACGGCGCATCCGCGCCGAAATAATGTGCAAGTCAATTTTTTCCCCCCGCGGGGAAATTTGCCGAGCGGGGGGGACGACGGAATCCCCCTGTTCCTAGAAGAAGGGGGTTTTCCCCTAAATTTCTCCCCGGTTTTTCGCCGTACTGAAGCGCAAATCCGGCGCGCAGTAAAAACGCCAATTCCCCCCGGGAAAAAAAAGCCGGGGAAGAGGGCCTTTGGGAAAGGGCCCTTTTTGCCCTCTAATAAAACATCTGCCCTATCACAAGGCATTATGGGAAAGGGAGGGAAGCTCACTGCGCCCCCTTTAGAGTAAAAAATCCCCCAATTTAAATTTTTGATTCATGAATCTTTAGAAGCGAAAAGGGGAAAATTACCAACCAATATCACCATCTAAAATAAAGCCCTTTCGGGGTTTTTCCCCCCATAAGTGGGAAACGGGGCGAAAACTGGTTACAGGTGGTGTGATGTTTGTTTATGAAAACTACAGAAAAATTTTAAAACATTTGAGGGGTTTTTTTCAAAATAAATTTTAAATTTTTGTTTATAGAAAAAAAAAACATCCCTAAAAATAAGTCTTACTTGTCTTTGGGCAAAAAGAAAAATAAGACACCCGTCTTATTTTTTAGGGAAAAAGGGTTTCGTCCTTTTTTAAAGGTTTTGGGGGGGCGGTTTTTGTCCGCGGTTTGCAGGGTTTACACCCCAATTTATTGAATAGCACACCTTCCCGCGCCACGGGACTTTTTAATGCCCTAAAATTGGAGTGTGCCTCATTAAAAATATAGCGAACAGGGCCCGCCCAGTTTTTCGGGGGGAAAAGATGCCCGGGCTTTTGACGCAGGCCCGTTCATTCATGTGCCCAAAATTTTCTTTATCCCCCCCTACTATCACTTTACTTTCTGGCTTTATTATTGAAGGGTAGAGCCATCTGGTAATGTCAAGATAACTTCTGATTTTTGAGGGTGAGATTCCCTTAAAAAAAAACTTTTGCCCAAAAGATTATTTCAGTTTTTTTTGGAAACCCAAAAGGCCAAAATTTTTTTTTTCCTTTCCCAACTACTGTTTCCCCTTAATGGATAGCATTGTATATAGGCGTAAATCGTAATCTTTTGTAAACTTCTTCCTCACAGCCAAAAAAAACTATGATCAAGGGTAAATTTTACAAAAATTACCCTTTTCCCCCAAAAAGCCCAGCACATAAAATACTGTTTTAATTTTTCCCGATTACTCAGCATGGGGAAAAAAGGGACTGGGAAAAAAGTAAATATTGAGCACCATAAATCAACAGTGATTGTGACTTGATGAGAGCTATTATGTCACTATTTTAATTGCAATCATGAAAATTTCCTAAAATAGGTTCACATTTGATGAAAGCTTCTTGTAATCACAAAACCCGGGTTGAGGAGAGATTTTGGCGAATTAATTAGCCCAAAGCAAGTGTTCACGTTTACTGTGACCAAACATGGGTTTTTTTCGCCCTTTTTACATTAGGAAAGGGGCATCAGGAAAAATCCCCCAAAGACATGTACTGCTTTGGCAATTTGGGTTTACTCTTTTCTGGCATAATGGAAGGCGATGTTTACACCTTTAATTTTAAAAATATTTTTCATCGGGGTTGCCCCATCTAAATACGTTTGAAATCAGTTGAAAATCAGTTTTCAAATAAGGCCCCTAAGTGGGACAATATTTGTAAAATGATTTTTCCTTTGGGGGGGGGTTCACCAATTTTCCATTTTTGGGAGGTGGTTAAACCGTCCGTAAAAAATTGACATGCACATTGTTTTTTTCCCTCCGGGTTGCCGTTTGTCAATCCGCGGCGGGAATCCCGGGAAGGAAATACCGGGGTGTGAAAGACGAGCCGTATTTTCCCATTGAAATCAATAGAAAATGGGCTGTTAAATTATTTCTGACTGATTTACCGACGGATTGACGAAAGTCAACTGTCAGCAAATCCCGGCAAAAAAAGCCCTTGAACGAGGCCTAAGGGGGTTTTTGCTTGTTTGGGATCTGTGGGAAATGGGGTTTCCCTGGGAAAACCCGGAGTAGGATGGCGAGCTTTTAGGGGGGAAACGCGTTGGTGGGCAGATGAAGTCAGGGGGAAGGCAGTTGGGGGCTGTTAGGGGAGCAGCCAATCAGGAGACTGAAAGGGGGGGGAGCTGGAGGGCAGGCCAAAAAATTAAAAAAAGGGAGGGTGTCAGCCCCTTTGTAGGAGGGGTAGAAGTATGGTTTTTTTTTTATATAGTTCAGTTGAAGGCAGCAAGTTAAGGGGATTTCCCTTTATTTCCCGGCGCCAATAGACAGGGCAGGGCCCAGGGAGAAGAGAGCAAACCCGACCCCCCCCTGGGAAAGGGAGGACTTAACAGAAAAAGTGGAGATCCGGACAGAGTGGGGCCCCGAAGAGACCCGAAAAACCCAGAATTAAAAGGGGGGCAGTTTGGGGACTGCCGGGGGAAAGGGGAAAGGGGCCCCTTGAGTGGACAGTGTTCCCGGTTTGCCAGGGACGAAACCTTTCAAAGCTGGGCTGGGTTGGAACCAGAAAGGGGTTGAGAGAGTCGTTAAGTGTCCAGAGAAAGAGGATCTAAAATGTGTTTAAAGAGAACCTGTCACATAGTTTTTGCCCCCCTGGCTGAGGACAGCACAAGCTAGTGTCAGACCTGCTGTTTCCAGGACTGTGTCCCTTATTCTGTAAGATGCTGTAGTTTTCGTGTATTTAATGCTCAAATCTGCGGTTTTCAGCCAGAAGAGTCATTCGAAGAGTCCTTCAGAGAGTCAGTTTTTTTCAAACCCGGCCAATCGGAGGCTAGCCCCGCCCACCTCAACTGACAAACCTATTACTTTGAATAGGTAGAAACAAGTGAATAACTGTCAGTGGGCGGAGCTAGCCTTTGGTGGGTGGAGCTAACACCTGCTCATGAATAAGATTTAAGGGGTAAATGCTCTAAAACTGCTGCATCTTACAGAATAAGGGACACAGCGCTGGAAACAGCAGGTCTGACACTAGCTTGTGCTGCCCTCAGCAAGGGGGGGCACAAACTATGTGACAGGTTCCCTTTAAGTGACATGTGCCTTGCTTCATAACTATGTAACGTCCACAAGATATGTACCGTGAGTAAAGCCTGAAGTTCCCCAGAATACTTGTGTTGTCTGCTGTTATTGATGCCGGTGCACCACCCCATCACTACAGAGTCCCACACCGCAACTCTCCCCGCAATACGAAAAGGACCTGAGGATACCAGGGGAACCAACATTCTCGTTATTTTACATTACTATAGTTTATCAGCATGGTTAAAGGGGTATTCTCACCACAATGATTAACTTTAGGCATATAGTGGGACATGTATGAAAAGTGTCTAGGTCTAAGTCTTTCTTTGTTGCCCATAGCAACCAACCAGAGCGCCCTTTAATTTTTTTCAGAGCACTATATGAAATGTAAGAGGAGCTCTGATTGGTTTCTATGGGCAACAAAGAAAGTCTTAGACCTTGATAGTTTCCATACATAAGGCCCATAGGGTAAATAAAGACAATTACCATATACATTGCTCTTCTGATTTGTTTGCCTTCAGAGCTAGAGCAGATCTTATCTTGTGTTTGTTTACAAAAGCTTCCCTAAGTTACCGACCACCTCTCTCTGTTCTAATTCTGGTTGGGTTGGTGACATTACTCCCTGCTATGTCAAACTTTAACCCTTAAGGCAGCCCCCAACCTTTTTTCCACCCGGGACCAGTTTCATGCAAGACACTTTTTCCACGGCCCAGTGTGTGTATGGGGGGGGGAAAGGGAGAAGGGATGGTGCAGAGTCCAGTAGCTTCAGTAAAGACAATGGGATGTTTTTCTACTTATTTTCTATCTCCTTCCTTTAATTCCTGCACATATAGTTAGTACGGTTGAAAAAAGACATGTGTCCATCACGTTCAACCAAGGGTGGGGAAAATGTGGGTGATGGGAGACAAGGATTTCAAGCCCAGCCTCATCACTGGTTAATTCCCTGAAACCCACTAGGCAAGAACCAATCTGCTCCAGGGGAGACCCTATCTCTGACCCCAGAGCCTCCACCAGCCAGGATTTTACATGGCTATGTACGCATTAATATTCTTTAGTTCCCGGTAGGTATCTAAGCCTTTCTTGAAACTCTCTGCTGTTCCTGCTGTGACCAGCTCCTCGGGCAGCTATTCCACAGATTTACAGTTCTCACAGTGAAGAACACTTTTCTCCACATATCTCTAATGCATATCTGTATCTCTTTGTACCACATATCCTCTCGACATCAGAAGCAAGATCATGACAACACTAAGGGAGATTTTCATTTTGAAAAGTTAAAAGTTTGCAGCCTTCATATTGCTCACCAAATATTGTAACTCCTGTGTTAACTCTACATTTTGCTTTGGAAACTAAGGGCCTTATGTATGAAAACTGTCTAGGTGTAAGACTTTCTTTGTTGCCCATAGCAACCAATCACAGTGCACCTTTCGTTTTCTATAGTGTTCTGAAAAAAAGAAAGAGGAGCTCTGATTGGTTGCTATGGGCAACAAAGAAAGTCTTAGACCTTCTGTTTCCATACAGGTCTCCTGAAATTCTTAAAGGGAACCTGTCACATAGGTTATGCCCCATTGCTGAGGACAGCACAAGCTAGTGTCAGACCTGCTGTTTCCAGCGCTGTGCCCCTTATTCTGTAAGATGCAGCAGTTTTACAGCATTTTACCTCTCAAATCTTATTCATGAGCAGGTGTTAGCTCCACCCACCAAAGGCTAGCTCCCCCCACTGGCAGTTATTCACATGTTTCTACCTATTCAAAGTAATAGATTTGTCAGTTGAGGTGGGCGGGGCTAGCCTTATATGGGCAGGGTTTGAAAAAAACTGACACTCCTTTAAGACTCTTCGAATGACTCTTCTTGCTGAAAACTGCAGATTTGAGCATTAAATACATGAAAACTCCAACATCTTACAGAATAAGGGACTCAGCACTGGAAACAGTATGTCTGACCCTACCTTGTTCTGTGCTCAGCAAGAGGGGCAAAAACTATGTGACAGGTTCTCTTTAAACCTTTGTCTTGGTTTAGAAAAAATTGTTGTGTAAAAATGTCCAAGCCATTCCCTATAAAAAGGAATCAGTAGAGCCGCTATACCTGCTGTTGTCACTTCATGATGCCATCACATCTAGCATGCATTGGGTGCTGTGAAGAAGCCCAACAAAGACCATTTTAAGAAATTCAATGATTCCTTAGACTCTCACGGGAGACATGGTGATAAAAGAAGCAAATAAACAATGACTCTGAGGCAGGTAAGAATCCAAATATTATTTCTTGGAAGAAGCAAAAGCTTGTATAAGCTCCAGCACCTTTCTGCACTGTAGAATAGTGTTGAGCGATTATTATCGACAAAGTTGAAATCGGCACGGTATTTACGTTGATCGGATTTTTTAGATCACGCGATAATTTAGGTTAAAATCTGTGCATAATCTATTTAATATCGCGCCATATTCGCGCTTCCTGTCATTTTGGCGGCCAGCAAATCAGCTTACAGAATAGAGTAGGGTGAGATATGTGTGCGACGTCATGAACTGGGATGTGTATGGTTGCGATTGGCTGGAAAAAATCACATGACCCTCGTTTTAACATAGAACAGCCCTTCCTGTTCATGATCAGTGTCTGTCAGCGTCTCATAGCAGTAGGACGTGCGCTTCTGCCTCTGTCCAAACAGCTCAGACAAACAGCTCAGCGAAATTATTCTATTTTTTCAGAGACAGCTCTACTTTTAGCTGTGATCCTTACAACTTAGTTAGATCAGAGATTTGCAGATTTTAGGTAGTTAGGCAGAGAATTTTAAAGGAGCATCAAACCGCTGTAAAGTCACAGGGAGAGCGGGGGGGGGGGGGAAGGGGATGCCCCGGGCGAACACAGACAAGCTCTAAAAAAGGTACTGGATATTGTACAGCCAAAACTTTTTTTTAGACATTGCTTTGGGCCTTAAAATTAGGAAAACAATCTTTTCTAGTAACTGAAAGTCTATTTGTTAGGGTGCAAAACTCCATTTTTTATTTCAGAAATAACATTTCAGATAGGTGTTTCTTTTAAATTTGCCAAGTCCAGCTTTGTTGATATAGCCCCCTTTGCACTTAAATTTGAATACAGCAATTTTGTAGTCACCACAGGTTGATAGGTGCCAAAAAATACCTTTTAAAATCCGTAACATTTCAGAAACTTTTTTTTTCACTTTTTGGGTCATCAAGCTTTGCTGAAGATCTACTTTGCAGTTAATTTGAATAAACAATTTTGTATCACCACAGGTGAATTGATAGGTGCCAAAAAATACCTTTTATTACCCCGTATACATTTCAGAAAAGGTGTTTTTTTCACTTTTGTCAGTCAAGCTTTTTCATAGAGCACTTTGCAGTTAAATTTGAATACAGCAATTTAGTAGTCATCACAGTTGAATTGATAGGTGCCAAAAAATCCCTTTTTCCCGTATACTTTCAGACAGGTATTTTTTTCACTTTGGTCATCAAGCTTTGTTGATAGATCTACTTTGCAGTTAAATTTGAATACAGCAATTTTGTAGTCACCACAGGGGGAATTGATGGGGTGCCAAAAAATACCTTTTTTATCCCGTATACATTCAGACAAGTGTTTTTTTCACTTTTGGTCAGTCAAGCTTTGTTGATAGATCTACTTTGCATTTTAAATTTGAATACAGCAATTTTGTAGCCACCACAGTGAATTAAATAGGTGCCGAAAAAATACCTTTTATTTCCCCCGTATACATTTCAGATACGTGTTTTTTTTCACTTTGGCTCGGGCCAATTTTGTTGATAGAGCCACCTTGCATTTTAAATTTGAATCCAGCAATTTTGTTTAAGATTTGAGGGATTTGAGAATAGCGTGATTTGCCATCTTTTAATAAAAGACTCTCCCAAAAATCTTCCATACCTTCTTAAATTTTTAAATTTTTTTGAACATGGGGCGAAATCAAAGGTGGAAGCGAGCAAAGATGGGGGTAGGGCATGGAAAGGGAAGGTACGAAGAAAGGTGCTCCTTCCAGTGGGTGGCGACAACACCATGCCAGCGGATCGTCAGTTGCAGGACCGTCAGGCCTGTCATCGCTGGGTCAGGCCCTGTGAATCTCAGTAACGAACAGCGTCGCCAATCTGTTTCTTCATGGTTAATGCAACCTGCATCCAGCAGTCTTACCTCCTCGTCCTCCCAGTCAAAGGCCACAAATGTCGTTTTTCAGCATCATCAAGCATCCGTCCAACAGAAGCAGCCCAAATGTTTAACTCGTGTACCCATCACTGTGGATAATCCATTTTCTGAAGACCCCTTTGATGACAAAATGCGGTTGGGGTCAGAAAAGGCATGTTAAAAGATCAAGGGCCAAAGAGGATGATTTTCTCTGCTCTGACGCCCAGTTTTACTGATGCCATCAGAGGAGGAAGAAGGAAAACCGGTCAAACGCAAAAAATCCCGGCGGTCGGCAACACCTTGCAGTCCCTCTTGCTTGTAGCCCACAGCTCCTGATGCAGAAAGTCAGGACGACCAAGTCACCTGTGTTGAAAGATGATGATGACACATTTTCGGATCCAATTTTGGGCTTTTTCAGCAGAATTTTGCTTGCGAGCGCTTCATCATTGGGGACGAGGGAGAAACAGGGGGGTTAGTGTCTATGGTCCCGCCTAAAAAGGGAGAGGCGGCGAAAAGAATTCCCACTGATAAAAATTCCGCCACCACGGTCAGGGAAAAAACCCCCCCTTTCCTGCTTATCGCTGTCAAAAAGGTTCCAGGACCTCTCAACCCGGGGCCTCTTTGAGTAAGCCTCTGATTCACCCAGCGATGTCATATCCGCCTTCGCCGTAAACGCATAAAAAAGGGCAAGAACCTTGGGTGTTTAACCACCCCCAAACATGTCTAGTCCATGCAGCAAAGATGAGTGAAATGGAGGCAACATTTGGGGGACCCAACCACGCACACCCCGTCTCCCCCCCCTCCTCCTCCCCGCCCCCACCAAGCTTCCTCACTGGCCTGTCTCTAAGAGTCATGATCAGGATCCCCTCCGTTCACCTCCACCGTCGCCCAGTATCACAGCCCCACCAAAGACCCACCTCCCCCCTTTCCCCCTTCCGCCGTTTTGACACCGAACCCGTACAGGGGCCAGTCTACACCCAGCCTTTGCCCTCCGGGTTTGGGGAGCAGAAGAAACACAAAAAACCCAAAACCCACCCAAAACCAAAAGCTAATGCCCCGGCATTGCCGGGCTTTTGGGCCCAAAACCTTTTACCCTTGGGGGAAACCGATTTTCCGCCACGCCCAGGGCCCTTCCCTGCCCCAATCCAATGCTGCAGGCATTTCTTTCCCAGAAAAGCTGTCCCGCCCTGGCCACCCAAAGTGTCAAAAAAAAATTTCAACGCTTTGCTGCATCTGTGCCGGAAAAAAACCATCTACCACCGCCCCACATGGACTATAACACCCAAGGCCACTATATCTCTGTACGCTACTGGGGTGACGGGGTGGATTGTCTGGGGTGACGGTGGTCTCAGGCCGGGGCGCAGCTCTTCAAAACCGCAGGGTTGGTGCAGGGCTTTTTCCCCCAAAGGTCCCTGGGGCACACGTCCCCAAAAAACCCGGGCCGTGTTAAAAAAAATTGTTTTGAACCGTCCCACACGGTCAGGAGCTTGAGCTCTCCCAACGAACCAGGCTGGCTGGGTGAAAAAAACCTGTGCCAGGCAAGGGGGTGTGCGAAAACGGCGAAATCCGCTGGCCGCCCTTTTAAGTGGTGTCGAATCGAAGATCGAAGTCTGAGTTCGCACTTCCCCGTTCCCCACCCTGCTTCTCCCCCGGGCGGTTGAAAGTGTCACACGGCCCCCCCCTCAACCGTCCTTTGTTGACGTGGCAACACCGGAATTCCCCCCCCCCCACATGCTCCAGCGTTTGGGGCAGCAGCGAAATGCCATACGCAGTACACGTGACACAGGGGCCTGACACACGGTGCGGACCTGGGGGGTTTGAGCCACCGAGAGTGGGGGCATTTTGAAGAAGCCACCAAAGGGTAGTGCGGCAATCCCCTTTGTCAGCATGAGCATTGGGGTATTTTATTTTCGGAACGATCGTGGGACACTCGAAACACGGGTCCCGCCATTACGGAGGAGGAACGGACACAATGCGAAAGGGCCTTTCTCTCCGCGAATCCAAAAGGGCCCAAAGTTTTCTAAATTTTATGGGTCTCTTTAGCAGGGGGTTCGGGCCCGGGGCTAGTGCAAGGGCGGCCATCAGCCTCAGGGTGCATCATCTGGGGCAAGCCCGGGCTTTTTAAAGCTGTGCGGGAAGCGGAGAGGAGGAGGTTTTCCTAGACACCGACATTACCGACGCCCGCCTTGGAAAGGGGTTTTGCGCGAATTTGGGGCGGAGGGGAAGAGAGGAAGATCAGTTTGCTAGTCCCCCTCGACCCAGGGGTTTGGGGAAATAAAGGGCTCCATCTCTCACATGTTTTTTGGGATGCTCCATTCCTCCAACTGATCCCCATTAAGGCCCAAAATAAACAACATTTTACGGGGTGGCCACCCTCCTATCCCCAGAAAAAAACAAAACTCAGCACTTTCCTTTTCCACCCACCCAAATGGGAAAAGTAAAAGCGGGAAAAGGAGACGCCGATTGATCAACGGGAGACATCTGTTGCGTCTGCTTCACGTTCCTCAAATGTCACGGTGGAATAACATCACGACGTAACAGCAAGAGGCCAATAGCCATAGCGGAGCACAGCAGCAGAAGGTGCAAAACCTAATGGTGAACCTCGGGAAATCTTATTTACCCCTCCCCAAAGCATGCAATCAGGGACCATCCAACACACAGAACCAGCTTAAGATCAGGCACGACTATCTGCGTCTCAACACCGATTTTTTTGTATGTGTTCCGGACCCAATAGACTTCTGGTACCCAAAAATGGCGAATGGCGCGACTCGCTCGCCACGCCATAATTTTTTTCCTCCCACACCCGCATATCTGAGCGGCCCCTTCACACAGCGGAGGAGTCATTACAGACAAACGCATCCGGCTTTCCACAATAAGGGGGATCGTTTTATTTTTTTTTTTTTTTTTTTTTTTTTTTTTTTTTTTTTTTTTTTTTTTTTTTTTTTTTTTTTTTCCCAACAGTTCATTTTGCTGGTTTTGCTGGAGGAACTGTAAAACAGCAAGGTTTCATACAACACCGTATTCCATTTTTCCCTTTATCTTTAGAAGTTTTTTTTTATTGTCAAAGGTTTTAGTCATGTTGCTGTGAATACAGCTAAATTAGGGCCTTTGGGAAAAGAAAAGTGGCTTCTAAGTGGGTTTCTCCACACAATTTTTAATAGTGTCTGAGCATCATATTTAAATTTTTTGGGGGCAGTTGCTGTGGGAAAACGTAAAAACTGGCCTTTGGAAAAGAAAATGTGGCTTCTAATGGCATTTCTCCTACAATTTTTTAAACAGTGGCTGAAATATATTTAAATTTTTTTGGGGCATGTTTCTGTAGTACAGCAAAAAACAGGTCCCCTTGAACAGAAATGTGGGTTTTTTAGTGGGATTTCTCCCCACAATTTTTAACAGTGGGGAGAAGTAATTTTTCTAATTTTTTTTGGGGCATGCTGCTTTGAAATGCAGCAATTTTCACAGGTCCTATTTAAAAAAAAAATGTTTCTAACAACATTTGTTCTTCACAATTGTCAAAATGGCTCAAGGGGGCATGCTTTAATTTTGGGGGCATTTTGCTGTGAAAGCAGCTATATACAGCCCATAAAAAAAAAAAATGTGGTTTCTACAGACATTCTTCTTTACAAATTGTCAAGAGTGCTCAAGGGGGATGGGCTGTCAGAAACAGGAATAGTTTAAAGGACCAAAATTGCAAAAAGACTTGTTTTTTGCAAGATCTTTAACATAGCTAGCAATTCCTGTATTGAGACAACCCCTTTTAAAACAAAAAAAAAGAGAAAAAAACGGGGGATTCCCCTCCTATTTTTAAAAAGTTTTTCTAGAATTAAACCACTAAAAACTTGCATGTACAAAATAGCTGGTAAAAAAAAAATTTCCCCTGAATTGTACAAGGGAGGTACAAGGACTTGACCAGATGTAGGTTATTCAGAGGACAGGATAGGAGCACGGACAGAGAACAAAAAACAAGACAAATTTTTCCTCCGCACTTGAGTAAAATGAGAAAAAGAAGCCAAGAAAAAGGGCACCGGGAACAGGACTTTAAACCCCATATTCCAAGTGAAGCCAATTTGGGCCCCACTCATACTGGGGCAAGCCTACCCAGGCTTGACTGGTACGAGGAAGGCTTGAGGGCTTACCTCACACTTTCCCCTCCCACTCGCTTCAGCACACTGTTTTTTTTTCTGCTCATCAGAGCATTTTTCCCGTGTTAATAGATCCCCTGGGGTCTCACCGCACCCACTGTAACTCCGGCCCTGGCACTGAACCTGCCCCTGTTAATAATGACAACGCAGCCTGGGCTTCACCCCCACCCACGTAAGTCTGGCCCCTTTCAGCGGACCCCGTGTTTAAAAGATGGCTACGGGAGCACTGGCTCTCACCATTAGGGGGGAAACAGAGAGCTTCAAATTTCTCTAAAAAAAACAATTTTAAAAAATGATTTTTTGTGAGGTTAAGTAGTGTCAAAAAGGGCCCCGGGGTGGGCACAAAATTTTCACAATTTTAGGGTTTCAAATTTTTTTTTGGGCTGGAGTCACTTTGGGGGGCGCATCATTTTTCTCCAGGGGGATCTGTCCAATCACGAAAAGGATTTGGGGGAAAAATGAAAACCCTTGAATTTATTTTGGGTGAATCACTCAGAACCAGGAGGGCAAAAAGCTTTTCAACAAGAATTTTTGGGGATGATTAGGACATTTTTATTACTTTATGGGGTTTGGGGGACAAATTTAACACATCTACACGTGTAAAAAATACCTTAAAAACTCAGGGGGTGGGTATGTTTTTATCACCTTAAAAAAAAAAAAAAAGCAAAAAGAAAATAATTAAAACATAAATAAAACTTCCCTAAATAAATTCTTAAACACGTGCAGTTTCCAAAAAAAATACTAATACAGTCACTGTACAAAAAACATGTGCCCCTTTGTGATCTGTGTCAAAAAGTGAAACTAAAATGGTGGTGAAAACTCCTTTTTTGGCACTTTTAAACTGGGGTCATGCAGGTTTGGGGCTCTGCTGGGGCCCGGAAGGGATAGTCTAGTCCATGAAACTAAAATGGGGGTTAAAAGACTTTTTTTTCCGCACTTTTTAAAATCTGGGGGTCAGACGGGTTTAATGGCAACTACGGTCCAGGACAGGTATAGTCAATGTCCAGTTCAACAAAAAATGGTTTTAAAATCATACTGCCTTTCTGGCACTTTTTAATTTGTGGGTCATGCAGGTTTAAGGGTCATGCTGTGGTGCAAGACAGGGATAGTGAAATGGTCTGGATTTTTTTTCTGTGGTTTTTAAATAACCTAATTTGTTTCCCCTAAAAAGTAGCACATATCCATTTGACTGTTGTGGTGTAAGAATAAAGGGTGTTGTTCCTCTCCCTTAACTTTAATGGTCCATCGGCGATAATCTATTATCGACTATCGGATATCTTATTGATAATTGCCGATATCGACTATCGACCCGATGACGATAGTCAATGTAATCGCTCATCACTACTGTAGAACAAGGTGATCAGGAACCATTGGATCTGGATAGTGAAGGGTTACCTAAAAGATTTGATCTGAAGAGAGGAAGAAGCATGAAGAGAAGTGTGATTCTGACAATGAAGAGGCAAATGAGGAAGCTTAGGAAGTCTTAAAGGGAATCTGTCACCAATTATTTTTTTTATGTATTAAAACAAGATCCTGATCCATATTCTTTTCTTCTTTGCCATTTATATTTTCTGATTGTAGATTTCTCAATTCTGTTATCTGTATATGATGATGGGGGTGGCCATCTTGCCTGAGCTGCTTCAAACAGTATTTAGAGAGATGCTTTACAGCAGCTTCATGAACACAGACGCCTGTGAACTGAATCAGTCTCAATGACTTCTATAGAAGAAGTCAGTGTGCAGGGAGGGGTAGAGGATCAGATGTGACTATCTCCTATGGGGACTGGTGGATCCTTTCTTATCTATACACATTGGTTTCACCTTTCAGCTTAATCCTGTTTGAACTGATAATGAGGAGACACTGAAAATATTTCTCTACAGAACAGGAAGTGTCAGATAAAAAAGGCCAAGTGTCAAATAACAACTGCAGTCTTAAAGGGCGCCCCAAACACCGATTCATTTTCCCCTCAGTCCTGTTTAATCAGTTTCATTTTTGAATTTAGGGGTGTGTATACTGGCTACTTCTGGCCTGCATTAAAGAGCTGCTGAGCACACCAGGTCTGTAGCAATAGAGACCTGAGGAGCTGATGCAGCCCATACAAGAGGGGATATCGGGAATTGGTCGGCACAGTTAATGGACACATATTGCAAAGAGACTTTTTTTTTAAAAGCTTTAAAAAAAAAAAGCAATCCTTGTAGTGAAACAATAACTTTAAGAATGTTTAAAAAATATTAAAAGTTATATGGGAAATTAAAAAACATGAGTTAAACAGTAAGTCATTTTTGATGACACATTCCCTTTAAGGCCCCCTAACACATCGAAGAAAAGCACCAAAACACATCATTTTCTGTGTGTATAGGAGGTCTTTGCATTTCTCCCAGACAGATGATGTCGAGGGGTTCCATCACGTTGAGTTTCAATGCTAAATCCTTTGTTTTTTATAGGAATCTGGTAGTGGCTTTCCACCTCCCGATAGGCACACAGGGTTTTTTTTTTGCTTTGCTGAGATGTAGTGTACAGGGAACTTTGCATTAGTCTAAAACTATTAAGGTTATTGGTACCTTTTATTGGGCAAACCTCCCTTGTAAAACCAAGACCATTACCAGCAGAAAGTTTTTTGACAAAAATCACTAAAATTAAAAACTGCAAAATTTTCTTTACAAAAACACCTATAAAGATGAACTAAACATGTCATAAGCTCAAAGTGAGCTGAAAAACTGGATGACATGGGAGAACATCAAGACCAAATTCCAAAGCATAAAGAAAATCCTAACATGATTCCCAAAACAAAATAGTCAAGGGCTCAACAGCCTGTTGTTGGAATTTCACAGGATGTAAAGCCCTTGATTATGGAATGAACAGTACCCAAACAAATACAAAACAAGATGGCTTCTAAACAAAATCCAACAAGACAAAACAATATACACAATAGGTTGTATGATTGTTTAAATAATTGGTTTTAATTTTATTGCATGAAATAAGTATTTGATCACCTACCTGTTACAGATTTGTTAGTTTTTCTTTAAAAAGCCCTCCTACTCTGCACTTATTCATTATCTGTATTAATTGCACCTATTTGAACTTCTTGCCTGTATAAAAGATACCTGTTCACATGTTCAGTCAATCACGCTCCAACATCTCCACCATGGCCAAGACCAAAGAGCTATCTACAGACAGCAGGGACACGGCTGGGATGGGCTACAGAACAAGAGAAGGCAACAACTGTTGGCGCAATTATTAGAAAATGGAAGAAACACAAGATGACTGTCAATCTTCCTAAGTCTGGGGCTCCATGCAAGATCTCGCCTTATGGGGTAATAATGATTCTGAGAAAGGTCAGAAATCAGCCCAGAACTACATGGGAGGACCTGGTCAATGGCCTGAATAGAGCTGGGACCACAGTCTCAAAGTTTGCTGTTAGAAACACACTAGGTCATCATGGATTAAGATCCTGCAGGTCACGCAAATTCCTCCTGCTCACGCCAGCACATGTCCAGGTCCATATGAACCTATATATCTACCTATATATCTGCTGGGGGACCTATAACCTGCCTATATATCTGCTGCGGGAGCTATAACCTACCTATATACCTACTTAGAGACATATAAACTATATATACACCTACTGGAGGACATATAACTTACTGGGAGACACTATTACCTATATTGGGGGACATATAACTTACTGGGTGAACTTATTACTTATACTGGGGGACATATAACTTACTGCATTTTGAAATTGCTAACAGTAGTTAAGCAGGTGGTTAAGGCCTCAAGTTGATTGATAAGAGCTTAGCAATCGACTCTGGGGTCTAGTGCATACTTGCCAACTTTTGAAAATGGAAAAGCGCAGTGGCAAAAAATGTGCATGACCACGCCCATCTTGTTGGTGCACCACGCCCCTTGAAAAAACCACACCCACTCCACCTAACTGCATAACAGCTCTGGAAGAAAGCAAGGTAGATGCCCCTATAGCCAGGCAGTGCCCCCTATAGCCATGCAGTGCCCCTATGTTGCCAGCCAGTTCCCCCTTGTAGCCAGGCAGTGCCCCAGGTAGATGCCCCTCTAGCCAGGAGTGCCCCCTTTGTAGCCAGACAGTGCCCCCTTTGTAGCCAGACAGTGCCCTCTTTGTAGCCAGACAGTGCCCCCTTTGTAGATAGACAGTGCCCTCTTTGTAGCCAGACAGTGCCCCCTTTGTAGCCAGGTAGTGCACACTTTGTAGCCAGGTAGTGCACACTTTGTAGCCAAGTAGTTCCCCCTTTGTAGCCAGATAGTTCCCTCTTGTAGCCAGGTAGAGCCCCCTTGTAGTCAGGTAGAGTCCCCTTGTAGTCAGGTAGATGCCCCCATGGCTAATAAAATAAAAGTGAAGCGGGCCGCTCACCCGCCCGGCGAGTCTCACTGTGCAGGGAGGAGGCAGGAGGGATCGTTACCTTCCTGCCTTCTCCCCTGTATGTATCAGGGCCCGGTGTGCGCTGTACATACAGTTCATCGTCGCAGGGGGCGTGATGCACGAATGTACTCACACCCTCTGCGACGCTGAGTCTCCTCAGTCGGCAAACTCTGCTGGCCCAGGAGATTGGGAGCTGGATGGGTTGCTGGGAGCCTGGTGAGGTAAGTAGTTTTTATTATTTTATTTTTATTAGCCACTGGGGGCATCTACCTGACTACAATGGGAATCTACCTGACTACAAGGGGGCTCTACCTGGCTACAAGAGGGCACTACCTGGCTACAAAGGGGGAACTACCTGGCTACAAAGTGGGCACTACCTGGCTACAAAGTGGGCACTGTCTGGCTACAAAGAGGGCACTGTCTGGCTACAAAGAGGGCACTGTCTGGCTACAAGAGGGCACTGTCTGGCTACAAAGAGGGCACTGTCTGGCTACAAGAGGGCACTGCCTGGCTACAAGGGGGCACTACCTGACTAGAAGGGCATCTACCTGGGGCACTGCCTGGCTACAAGGGGGCACTGGCTGGCAACATGGGGGCACTGCATGGCTATAGGGGGCACTGCCTGGCTATAGGGAGCACTGCCTGGCTATAGGGGCATCTACCTTGCTTTCTTCCAGAGCTGTTATGCAGTTAGGTGGAGTGGGTGTGGTTTTTCCAAGGGGCGTGGTGCACTGTAGGAATGGCCCGGCGGCGCCAGAGTAGCCGCTGTTGGTGGCGGAAGGTTCGCCGACTCTGCCGGGGTGGCGGGGGGTGACCTCCATTAGCGGGACCCCGCGCCAAAAGCGGGAGAGTTGGCAAGTATGGTCTAGTGGGGTCAAATGCACAGCTCTAACCAGGGGCCCGTAATGCTGTTAAGGCAGTCCAAGTTATGTTCGCTCTATGGATCCCACTCCCCACACCCTCCAGTAGCTATGGGATGCAGTCAGCGTGGCTCCAGTTACCTGTGAGAACCTACCAGGACCTTACAGAGTCTGTACAGCATGTCTAGCTGCAGTATGTGCTGCACAGAGTGTTTCCTCTGGATATTAGCTAGCAGTCATAGTATTGTGACTCAACTGTGTAGTACACAGCCAGGTATACCTAACTATGGGCTGTTTATGGACACTAATTGTATCACAAAAAATCTCAACCATATGGTGTCTGTACCTGTCCTTGTATGCTTCTCTGCTGCACGAGGTTAAATTGTACTTTGTTGTTTCTATTATTATCCTTTGCAATTGGATAAACAACCCTATAATTCTTTATCCACAACATTGAAAATTAATATAATTTCTGACGTAAAATTTCAAACCCCCTTCCGACATGCAAATGAATTTCTACAACCAAACCCCTTTTTCTGGATATTTTAAAACCTAAAGGGTGGCCCCCAGGTCATCAAATCAATTTAAAAAAGGGTTTTCCCCAACTTTCTATGAATTTTATAAATGGGGATTGGAATTTTTTCCCTTTTTAAAAGATAACGTGCTTCAAGGCAGAAATATGGTTTTGACTGAATCTATGGGTAATATTTGTAATCTTTATGACACGTAGCAAACCATATGACATTGTTATTATACAGCAGATACGCTCACTCATCTGTGGTTTTGAACATTAAGATCTGTTCTTCATTCTCATATTGTTCCCTCAGGCAATACGCAGCTGCAGCTGGAGCCGTGCGTGTTATTAAACTATCACTTTTGTCATGGATTGCTCAAGTGGGAATTGACCTAATACAGTGTTACTCAGCTGTGCGCAGGGATTTCCTCCAGAGAAGTCAGCACACCGTGTTCAGGGGAAGCTTCTGATACTTTTAGATTATTTATTGAATGAAATTAAAAGAAATTATGTTTCTGACGGTGAAAAGAAATCAGTCAGGAAAAGGGAAATTTAGATTAAAAATCAGGAAATTTCAAACCGGTATTACCACAAAGAGCATAGAAGATATCCCCCACCCAATCATTATAAAATCTTCCCTTGCCTTTAAAAACCCCCTGTCTTTTTCCCCCTTTTTTGGGAAAAATGAAAATTAATTTAAAACATTTCCCATGGTAAGAAAAGTTTGGGGTAGTATTTTCAAAAAAATCCCAATGGGGTTTTATGAGGATTCCCTCAATATAATGTTAAAAAATGACCTGGGGGCAAAGCTAACATGGTTTTACTTTATTAGGATGCTAATGAGAACATCATGTTGCACAAATCTGTTCCTGTTTGGTTACCCAATTTACAAAGGGAACAGAAAATGACTTGGAGTGGACCCAGAAAACCTGCAAAAGGTAAATCTGCCCTAAAAGCAAAACATTCCAACCCCCACCCCCCTTTTTTGGGGGGGGGTCCCCCTATTTGGCATAGTTTTTCCAACTTTTTTAAAATGAAAAAGCAGGAATCGAGGGCGGCCCTGCCCATCTTTGTTTGGAAAGCCACGCCCCTTCAAAAAACCCACCCCCATCCACCCAACTTTCATAACGGCTTTTTGGGAAAAAAACCCCGGGAAATGCCCTTTTTAGCCAGTAGTAACCTCCCATAAGCCCGTATGCCCCTTACAGGCAGGTAGATGCCCCCCTTTTAGCCAAATAATCCCCCCTGTAAGCCCGGGAGGTGCCCCCCTTTTTTTAGCCAGGTAGTGGGCCCCCCTTTTTTTTGCCAGGTAGGTGCCCCCCATTGTTGCCAGGTTTGGTGGGCCCCCCTTGTTGCCCAAATAGTGCCCCCATTGTTTTCCAGGTAGTGCCCCCAAATTTTTGCCAGCAAATGCCCCCTCTGTTGCCAGCTAGATGCCCCCCTTTTGCCCCGGTAGATGGGCCCCCCAAAATTTTCCAGGTAAAATGCCCCCCTGTTTTCCCAATTTGATTCCCCCTCTGTTGCCAAAGGGAGTGCCCCCACGTTTCCCGGTAGTGCCCCCCATTGGTTTTTCCAAATTTTAAACCCCCTCTTTTTTGCCAGGTAGATGCCCCCCCTTGGGTTTCCAGGAAATGCCCCTCTGTTGCCAGGTTTTTGCTCCCCTCTTTGCCAGGGTGCCCCCCCTTGTTGGGCCAGGGTAAAGCCCCCTCGTTTTCCAGGGAGTTTGGCCCCCCCTGTTGCCAGTTTGAATGTCCCCCCCCTTTTTTTTTTCCAGGTAGTGCCCCCCTTTTTGCCAGGGGAATGCCCCCCTTGTTGCCAAAGGGAAGCCCCCCCTCGTTGCCCGGTAGATGGGCCCCCTTGTTGCCATTTTTTGCCCCCCTTGTTGCCAGGTAGATGTCCCCCTGTTTTCCAAATTTGATGTCCCCCCCCCTGTTGCCAGGTAAAAATGTCCCCTCTTGTTGGCCCCGGCCAAAAGCCCCCCCTTGGGTTTTTTTTAAATATGCCCCCCCTTTTTTCCAGGTAGAAATTTTCCCCTCTGTTGCCAGGGAGGGGCCCCCTCTGTTGCCCGTTTTTGCCCCCATTGTTGCCAGGGAGATTCCCCCGTGGTTCCAGGTAGTGCCCCCATTGTTGCCAGGTAGAGTCCCCCCCTGTTGCCCCGGTATGCCCCCCATTGTTTTCCAGGTAATGCCCCCATTGTTCCAGGAAATGCCCCCCTTTTTGCCAGGAAATGTCCCCCCCCTTTTTTCCCGGCAAGCCCCCATTGTTGCCAGGGAGTGCCCCCCCTGGGTTGGCCCGGAAATGTCCCCTCTGTTTTTCCCAAAGGAAGTGCCCCCTCTGTTGCCAGTAGTGCCCCCCCCTTGTTGCCAAGGGAATGTCCCCTCGTTCCAGGGAGTGCCCCCATTTGTTTGCCTAGGCAGACCCCCCATATAGCTAATAAAAATAAAAAATAAAATCCACTTTCCTCACCAGGCTCCTGCAGCACGGCCGCTCCGGACGATCTCCTCAGCGGCAAAGGGGGAAGTGAGAGCAGCCGCGCGTCACTCCCCTGCAGCCGCGCGTCACTTCCCCTGCGCCGCTGACCTGTATGTGCGGCGCACACACCGGCGGAGGAGGGAGGAGAGGAACGATCCCTCCTGCCTCCTCCCTGCACAGCAAGACTCCGGGCGGTGAAGCGGGCGCAGGGGCCGCTTCACCCGCCTGTAGAGCGGCCCGGCGGCGCCAGATAGCGCACCAGCGCTACTCCGGCGCCGCGGCCATTTAAAGAACCCCCGCCGCCTATGGCGGCGGGAGGAATCCCAAACTCCCCCGGGAGGGGGGGAAAGGGGACCCCAAATAGCGGGACCCCCCCCCAAAACGGGAGAGTTTGGCATGTATGCTATTTGGGTTCCCCCCCCCGCCCTCCCGGGGGATTTGGCATTTTCCCCGCTTCACCCGCCCGGAACCTCGCTGAGCAGGGGGAGGAGGCAGGAGGGAGCGCTCCCTTCTGCCTCCTCTCCCTGATGTACGGCGCCGCTGTGCGCCGTACACACATGTCAGCGTCACAGAGAAGTGACGCGCGGTTTGCCCACATTCCCCTGTGACACTGCTGAGAATCGCCCGGGAAAGCGGCCGCTCTGCAGGAGCCCTGGTCAGTAAGTGGATTTTATTTTTTTATTTTTATTAGTTTTTAGGGGCACTGTCGGCTACAAGGGGGGGTCTCCCTGGCCACAATGGGGGTCTACCTGGCTACAATGGGGGCAATACCTGGCAACAGATGGGCACTACCTGGCTAACATGGGGCACTACCGGGCAACAGAGAGGGCACTACCTGGCTTACAATGGGGCCTCCCTGGCTACAATGGGGGCACTACCGGGCTACAATGGGGGCACTACCGGGCTACAATGGAGGCACTACCTGGCTACAAATGGGGGCACTACCTGGCTACTAAAGGGGTACTACTGGCTACAAGGGGGGCACTACCTGGCTACAATGGGGGTCTTCCGGCAACAATGAGGCACTACCTGGCTAACAATGGGCATGGGGGCACTACCTGGCTAACGATGGGGCACTACCTGGCTAACGAGGGGTGCACTACCTTGCTACAGAGGGGGCACTACCGGAAAAACCAATGGGGCATCTACCGGGCAACAGAGGGGGCACTACCGGGAAAGCAATGGGGCATCTACCTGGCCAACAGGGGGGGCACTACCTAGCAAACAATGGGGGCACTACCGGGCAAACATTGGGGGCACTACCGGGCAAACAATGGGGCACTACCTGGCAAACAATGGGGCATCTACCTGGCAAACTATGGGGGCATCTACCTGGCTACCACAGGGGGCATCTACCGGGCTACAAATTGGGCTCTACCTGGCTACAGAGGGGGCATCTACTTGGCTACAAGGAGCATCACCTCCTGTAAGGGGCACTCCCGGGTTATGGGGGGCTACTACCTGCTATAAGGGCATCTACCTGGCTTTCTTCCAAAGCCGTTGTGGAGTAGGTGTGGCTTTTTGAAGGGGCGTGGCATACCATCAAGATGGGCGTGGCCATGCAAATTTTTGTCGCGGCGCGCTACGCGCGCCGACCACTATTGTCTCCTGCTTTTTCATTTTCAAAAGTTGGCAACTATGCCTAAAAGGCCTAAAAATCTTAACCTTTGAGATGAGAAGTGAAGTATTCCTCTACAGGAAGATTAGGTCATGCTTTATGGGTTTCGAGTTAGGGATCAATGGGGGAAACAAAGCTTTAATATTCCCTTGATTCTTTCCTTCATCCCTACCTTATACCTAACTTGGATGAACTTAATGGATATGTCTTTTTTCGACCGTACTAGGTAACTATATTAAACTAAACCCGACTTAGAGATGTTTTCTTTGGCAGTCTACATCAAATTTTCAATTCAACCCAAATCAAAGTGGTTGGATTCAGGTCGAATTTGACTTTGAACTACAAACACTCGGCCAGAACCCACAGCTCCATGGCTGGACAAAAAACTATTCAATATAAGCCCCAGTGCTACATGGAAGAAATTGCACAGATACAGATTCCTGATAAACAATTTCTTACACATCTATCTATGAGGGGGGCAATTGCTTAGTAAAAAAGAAAACTACACATTGGATAAGAGCCAGTTCCCACCAGTATGCAGAAAATCCACAATGCTATGCAGTTGAGATAGCTCAAATGCAAAAATACTGATGAACAGCAACTTCCACACCTACTATTCATGAGGGAGGTGATAGCTAGTGTTACAATTGCACATAGATAAGACTTATATAGGATGCCAGTCATATAGTTATGCAGGGCTGCCATCAGTCATTTATTAATCATTTCAGGGCCCCATACAATCAAATCAAATGGGATCCCCACCCATTACTAGTTTCTATTTTTTAACATATCAGTGGGCCCCTTTTTGATTAGGGCCCCTGACAGGAGTACTGCCCGTGCTGCCCTATTGTCACCTCTGTAGGTACGTGTGGTACACCATGCCGGCTTACAACCAATTGATGACACTATTACTATTTGATTGAGCATATTGCTCAGCATATACTGAAATACTGACACTCCCTTGTCCCCACTATCATAGGGCAAAGCTACATACTGAAAAAATATCAAACATGAGGTATAAGTTGATATTTTGGCCAAAATATATGCAAGCTCGCAACCCAGGTCAAGGGTCCCCATTGTCTCGTAGATTAGATTTTAACCCAAATTTGAAGTGCAACAGTAGTGAACATGGTGATTCTGGGGTGGTCCAGCAGATATTTGTTGGGTTGTCATCCAGTTTTACAAAAAACTTAGGTGAGGAATCCAGGAGAGGCCTCTGTGGAACTGGGAAGAGTTCAGATTTTTTGCAGAAATTTATATGACGGCAAACCAGTTCCATACATGTGAATTGAGCTGCTTTTTCTGCACGTGCATGGTTTTCTGTAAAACCAACTCAAACAAACTCAAATAGATGGAACAGCTGCAGACCTTTCAGCAACAAATGTGCTGTCTTAACATATCCTAAGGAGTCTGAGAGAATGGGTGACAAATCAACACAACTGTGTAGCTTCGCTTGGAAGGCAGTTATGATATTTGTTAAAGTGACAATTCTAAGAAATGTCTGAAATACTTCTACTGAATTGTGACACTACAGATGGGACACGATGTCAGTGGGGAAAAACAGCATCAATGCAATGGATAGGTCAAGTTGTATATATGAATTTAACGTGCTTGCTCTTTTTTTGTTTTGCCTCCCTTTTGGAAATCTTCCGGAGGCTCAGAGCTCATACACCCTATTGTATTATGGCTATTATGTCCTGAGCCGTTATAGGCCTGCCATAGAAGTACAGTACATAGGGCTACTACTGTACCTCTGAATACCACCGATCTACAAAATAGGTGTGATATAGTGAGGTATTGTCTCCTAAAAGCACATCCAGAGCCTGTACAGTATTGTGTGTTAGCTGTACAGCTCCTTGCTAAGGACATGCACTGTGCTCCAGCCGAGTCCATTTCTCCATATGCTGACATGTTATGAAATACTCAGTATGGGATCATTTGGCTTCTGTGGCCTATGTTAAATCTTCTGGGCACAATAAAATGGTGTTTTTAACCAAAATAATACAAAGTAAATAAGTTATAAAAAATATAAAAAGTAAAACGTTCCCAGATAATAGTAACAATTTTATAAAACAAACAGTTGCAGGAAAATGCTCTTAGCAAAGTATCTGTAGTAAAAAAAAAGTGCATCAGCTGCAGCAAGAAAGATGCAGCAGAGAGGAAAAAAATCCATTTCAGGCATGCTGGGACCATAAATTTTGTGCCAAGGACAGGATGGGATCCTATCAGAACAAATAAAGAAAACTATTCCCAAAGGTTTGTTAGTTTGGAAAGCGTTCCTTGCTTTATTTTGATCCAACCCTGTCCTTGGCACAAAATATATGGCTCCTTCAAGTTGTATGTAGCTTGATCAAGGTCTACTGAAGCCCCAGGCAAAGCATTCTGTGAAGCCCTCCTGTTTTTGTTAAGAAGAGAAGACTTGCTCAGAAACAATAGGATAAAAATACAGGCTACATGAGAATAATACAACTACAGCACATAAATCTGGCAAGCACACCAATAATAGTCCAAATAATATATACATAGAGGGCGACATGTATGAACGGGGCTGCGCCAGATATCTGATGTCTTTTCAGCCCGATATCAGACACAGCCCCGTTCATACATTTTTAAATCGCCCTGGGAGGCGGGGCGCACTAGAACCATACAAAACTATAGATTTATAGCTTCACTACAGCAATTATAGGCGCATTACAGCTGGAACAGGTATACCACTTTCGAAGTGGTATACCTGAGCCAGAAATGTTGCTGTTGAGCGGGCTCGTAAATCAGGCGCATTCTATACCGTTATTAGGTGCATGAAGTTTGCCGTGTGAACGCCAAATGTCATACATGTTGCCCATATTGTCTATGGTAGATGGGCGCTTACAGTTTTGATAAAAATTGTACACTAAGAACCTCAAATTTTCATGTATCCTAAAGTAGCAGAAATACATTTTGAAAAAAAATCCTAAATTCCCGTTGACTTTGTTTTGACCTATATTAATTTCTTTAAAATTATTTTGGATGTGCTGACCAATTTTTGATTTATAAATAGATACAAAAAAAAAACTAGGTAAAATCTTCCTGAGTGTTAGTGTCATTTTATTCCTTAAAGGGGTTTTACCACAATAGCATTTCATGCCTTTTCTGTCCTCCTTCAGCTTTCAGTGTGTTCAAAAGGGGGCGTGTATGATTTGATTGAACTGCATATCATGTGACTCAGCAGGCTTGAAATCACCATGTCTTTTCCCACAGTGTGGTCACTCTAGTCAAAAAAGTCTGTTTATGCAAAGAGCTGTAAATAGCTGCAATGTAGCCGAGTGGTTATCCCTTCTGCCTTTCAGCACAGGGGTCCTAGGTTCAAAGCACTGAATTTTCTCATTGCACATACTTGATTGAGGTTCCTCTTTTCTTTTTATTTATCTGCACTGTTTGACTAATTACTGAGGAATACAGAGGACAGTTGTAGAATGAGAGCACCTGGGGTTGAACACTTGCTCAGCAATGAGTGTGTGTGATTACTACGCAGGGAAGAGACTGACAGTAGCTGCCTGAGAGGAGAGGTGATGTCTGACCATGTGCGACAAAACTGAAGAGCTCTCGTCACTGGTCGTATCCCCTGGAGACGAGTTGTACACAAAGAATCACTAAGGTAGAAGTTAAAACAAACTTGTACAGAATTTTTGATAATGATGAATGGTTCCCACGTCCATGGGCGTAACTATAGTCATAGCAGCCATAGTGACTGCTTTGAGGCCCAGAGGTTGAGGGAAACCACTCAAGTACAAGAACATTGTTCCTTTTTGTGGAGAACAATTAGTTAGTGGTTTTCTGCTATATAGCATTACTATTTTGAGTCCCTGACATATAGCAGTATTATTTATACCTTTATTAATTATTGCTCCTTAATCTGCTACTTTAGTTAATTGTCATTAGATATTTGGGGGCCCATTTCATTCTGCTGTGGGGCTCTATGAATTCTAGTTATGCCCCTTTCTATGGCCTATTGGCAGAACACTGAAACACCATAATCAGAAATGATAAAAGGTATGGATAATATATTGTAGACTCTACATAGTAATGCTACATAGCAGAAAGTCACCAACTTATTATTCCCTATTATTCCCTATTCCTTATTATTCCTTATTATTCCCTACAAAATGTTCTTGCACCTTAGTTGACTCCCTCAACCTCTGGCAGCTGCTATGGCTGTCACTACCATAGCTACACCCATGGAGCTTAATAATAATGCAAAGCAGCACCCTAATAATACTGCCTCACACTGACTTAAAGGGGTTTTCTCACTACAGTGATTGGCTTTTAATGTGTAGGGAAAGGAATATGTAGCCTGTTATTTAAAAACTTTGCTTTGTTGATCTTGCTTTGGTCAAGAGTTAAAGAAGATTTTATCTCCTCTTTGAGTACACTATTTTCTTTGTTTACTGACCACCTCTGCCTGCTCTCTCCTACCTCTATTACTCTAAACTGCCATCACTCTGACCATGGTGAGTCACCTCCTGCAGAGTCTTATCTCTAGTTATGAACTTTGTTCACTTAAGTAAATGAAAAGACACAGCCACAAGGAAATACTCACAGCTCTATGGCTGGACAATGAACTATTCCCGGCAGGAGGCAATATAAGCCTCAGTTCTACCTGGCAGAAATTTAAAAGGTGCAGTTCACAAATGAACAATTGCTTATACACCAATCCACTAGGAGGGCAGCTGCCTAGCTAAAAACTGCACATTGGATAAGTACTAGTTCACACAATTATGCAGAAAAGTCACAATACCATACAGAGGAGATCGCACAAACGCAAAACTACTGATAAACAACAACTCACCCGCCTACTATCCATGAAAGGGATGACTGCTAGTATTACAATTTCATATAGATAAAGCTTATGTAGTGTGCCAGTTATATGGTTATGTGTTGTGTACCATGCTGACTAAGAACCAATTGATGATGCCCAGACATGCGATTGAACAGGTTGCCCAGCATATTTCCAATACAATATACTGACATGAGGTACTAGTTGATATTTTGGCCAAAATACGTGAGCTCACAATCCATATCAAGGGTCATCATTGTCTTGTGAGTCCCTACATTAGCCTAAAGTAAATTAGAAGTTTTCACTCTTTAGAGCTCTGTAGCCTTATATGGTATACTTTATAAATCTACAGCAGTCATGTCAGTGTAACAGGCTCACCTAGGAACAGCAAAGCTGATGTGTCAATCACTGCTATAGACCCACCCACAGCCTGACCAGGAAGTGTGAGTCTGAAGCTGGCTGTGACTCTGTGAAACTGTATGGTGAGAAAAACACTTAAATAACAGTGATTATACAAAGTGCAAATAACATTCAGAGCTCTGATTTTCAAGCCAGTATTAGAGACTTGTATAGATCATCACAAGATGAAGGTCTTTGCTATAAAGTGTGTGGTAGTGGTGGGCAGGGGTGGACACAGACAGCAGACGGCTCCTGTTAAATAACAGTTAATGGGACCCTTGTTTGCTGTTATCTCATTATAGAAGACCCCTTTTTGTTCTTCTAACAATTCACCAGTTATTGTTAGCCATGGAATATATTGCTTCAGTATCTCACATGTAGTGTTTGGAAACTTGTCCCTGTACAGTTCGAGACTTGTTTAACTGAACTTGTGAAAAAATCTGGGTTTAGGAGAAATATTTTCATTCTAAATCCAATCGTAATCCAAATACAAAGCTAGGGTTAGGATTAGGGGTATTTGCTGGTGTGTAAAGGTTAATTTACTACTTGCAGCCTTTCTGATCAGATATATCTTCCGGTCTGATGTGACCCTACATTGTACCACAACTGAGGTCATACCAGAAGGAAGGCCATACCGGAATTTCTGCTAAGCGGTAAATTAACCCTTACAAGCAAGTAAATGCTCTTAACTCTGGTTATGGATATGATCGATTGTTTGGCGACTGACGCCAAGAATGGATTCAGGTCACATCTAACTTTGATCAGAATCTGAAGTACAACACAATTACATGTAGTCTAATACACAATAGGAAGCTTCTGTAAAAAGCACCCTCCTGCCTACTATGCCCCTGTGCACCCACACATATTGCACCAATGATATGACTGCCCCCGGTGGTGGGATTTTGCACTGCTTCATGTGCTACAGTAAGTAAACAACCTGGCCTGTATACTTTTTTGGCTACATTCACTTCTGAGATGCTTTGTGTCGTTCTCTTGCCAGTAGAAAATTATTAACCAGAGATTCAGTGCTATACAAAGGTTGAGCAGCCGAGGATTGCTTGCTCAGCACAAACACATGACAGCATGACAAATGTGGAACTCCATATAAAATCACATTGGCCTGTACTGTAAATGTGTATACATTCCTAGATTATAAGAAATGGGAGGAAATGATGTATAGGACAGATGTGCACAACCTGCTCCTGAGTCAGCGCCGCTCAATTTATAGGGAACCAGCTTCTTGCAGTAAGAGCTAAATGATGCAGGAATCCCTCGTGTCAGGCATACAAATCTATGTTTTCCTCTAGAACGCACAATATGCTGCTCGCTTATAAAGAGAGCACTGTGGAGGTGCAGTACACTGATGAACTATGCATGTACGATTTAATACTAGAGCTACAGGATTTATTATTATCTAAACGCCACATGATTATAGTTCCTTATCAGGGATCTGCATTTGGAGGTAGAGAGGACAGTGGCACCTAAAATGTAATATGGCCCCATAAAAAATAAGATGCCCCAGACTCCACTCCTAATGAAAGGAAACTAGAACAGTGATAAAAGTAGCAATAATTAAAGGTATGGATAATAGAGTGGAGATTGTAAGCCTTTGCGGGCAGGGTTCTCTTTCCCTCTGTACCAGTTGTTAGTCACATATTGTCACCATTGTACTTGTTTGACTTATGTTATGTTTGTAACCCTCTTGAATGTGCAGTGCCCTGGAATCAGTGGCGTTCTAAAATAAATAATAATAATAATAATAATAATAATGGAACCAAATGTCAGACAGCAAAAAGTAGTGATAGCAAAGTGAGATGAGCATAAGGCAGAAAATTGAAAAGCAGCATAAGTAGCAATACTAAAAGGTATACATAATATGTCAATATTAATATAATAGTATACAGGATAGAACCATATATCACAGAATACACATATAAGTAATAAATAGCAACAAGCACGTTCATTGTTATTTACTACAAAAAAGTACAATATTTTACATCTAAGTGGCCCCCTCAACCTCTAGGCCCGAAAGAAGCTGCTATGGCAGACTTCCACCATAGCTCACTCTGGACCAGGCACACATTCATAACACCCGGCCAAATATTTAAACCAAAACGACCATGAAAACCTTACTTTCACTAGATGCATGGGCGTAAGGAAAAAGCCCTAGATACACAAATAATTAAATGCCTGGTTATACAAGAGATTGTCAAAAATATATAAAACTAATAAGGTGTATAACTCCTAGGACTGTTAAGATATAACCTTTAATATATCAAAATAAAAAACCTACAACTATACTATACTATAGTAACTTATTTATACAACGTATATTTGCACCAATTTTGCTGTAAAAAAATAAAGAAAAAATAAATGTAAATTGCAGAATTTTTTTTACCATTTTCACTGATATTATAAAAAAATCGAATGTAAAAATTAAGTAGAAATAAATCCTTACATATCATGAAAAAGAAAAAACTAGTAGAATAACTGAGTGCAAGAAAGTGTTACAGCATTCATACCCGCATGTACTAAGTAAAGGAAAATCTGAGAGGAAAATGGGGATAAAAAGGGGCAGTCAGGAACTGGTTAACGGTAATGAGGTGTGTTGTGGCATTAATGTGTACAATAATGTGTACATTAATGTGGAAGGTGGGGAGAAGAAATCTTTTCTCCCCACCCTGTGTCTGCGATTTAGCCTAGAAACGGCCCTGGTCAGAGTAAACTATGTGCCCTCAAACAGAGCGACAGCAGTCTGTCCAGCCAAAACCCCGATCATGCCCGACAAAAGCCTAAATAAAGGGGATTATAGAGAACGGCAAGGAGAAATGCACAGAGGAATGGAGGAGCGACATGAACAACTCCCGAACACTCATGGACTACTGAGCATTGCGGAGAGACTACACTCTGACACCATACCTGGAAAGGCTACAAAGCCCCAAAGACAGGCCAACCTTTGGTTTGCACAGACTGAGAATCCACAGCCTGGAGATGGAGTTAGGGTGGCACAGATATATCAGCTGTGGGAGAGAAGATCGTGCCAACATTGTGAGCAGGGGGTCCTGGAGGAGAGGTCCACTTCCTGCTATACTGCAGCAAATACTCCACAGTAAGAGCCGCTTACTTCCAGAAACTTTCTGCTCAAATCCCAGACTTCACCTCCAGAGATGAGGAGCGGAAACTCTACAATCTCCTGGGGGAAGAAGAGTCAATGGTGGAAATAGCTGCCCAATATGTCACCACATGCCACCAACTGAGAGGAACATAAAATACCATGGACTACTAACCACCCCCATATTCAGCCCCCGCTAGTCCTATACTCACCCCACATATCTTGCATTTGGTCCTGCCAAGAAAGCTTTATAGATTTGATTTCCATGTATTATGGAATATCTTGACGTATGACGATGAATAATACACATTTGAGGCAAATATGATTAGTAAATTATGGGGTGGACGGATCTCTGGGTACAGGTATAAATATCCCAATTTAGCTATCCGCTTAGTAGCAATGGATATGCTGAAAATCGTGGCTCCACCACAACTGCATATGAACTTGTTCCTACAGACCAGCTTGAGAGCAACCAAAAATATTCATATTCTAAATATTCTTTATAATATAATTATGTATAATATAATTATTTATATTATAAATCATATGTCAATTTTTCCATACAGCAGAACTATTGTAGTCCACAGAACACATCATGATATTAGGAATGTAGATTCACAGAGGACAGCAGTTTTGCAACTAATTTCGCTCTGCTCATCCCCACAATATCTACTATGTTACCTGCCAAGGCCACATACATTTGTCTCTATGCACATATCTGTGGCTTACCTGACTGAGCTCTTTAGGGGGATTCTCCAGGACGGCATTTGTGGACTCTGGAGGGGGAAGATCCACCGACATGGTCTTTGTTTCTCCAGTTCACCTGGACGTACAGCTGACAGTAGTGCTGCTGGGACATTCTGTATCAGTTACACAAACCTTACACCACCTCATACACAAGACTGCTGTTGACACGTCCTTGAGCTCCCCACAGATCAGTCCTTCTCTGCCCCTCTGGCTGTTTTGGAAAAGAGCAGGAATCCCATGGGACATAAACACTCAGCATGCAAAACAGGCTGCAAAACACTCATGAAGAACACTACAATCAATATGAGAAACCTGGACAAAAGGACAGGAGCATAGATCACTGTTAAGTACACAGATGTGGAATCTGCTGATGAACCAGAATATATGACTAGGGTCTGACTGGCCCACCAGAGTACCAGACATTCCTCCAGTGAGCCCAAGCTCTGTCACAGCAATGTGGGCCTAATATTTAGGAGCTCCAAAGGTCTAGCACACATGTGTGAAACTCATGGCCCGTGATTTTATCTGGGCCATGAGAGTTTAACTACTTGCCAATAGTGCTGAGCGATTACGTTGGCCATCGACATCGGTCGATGGTCGATAGTCGACCATCATCGACAAGATATTCAATGGTCGATAGTAGATTATGAACGATGACCATTAAAGTCTATGGGAGAGCAACAGCACCTTCATTCTTACACCCAAACAGGGCTGGAGAAGCTGGAATTAACATCCACAACAGTCAAATGGATACGTGCTACATCTTAGGCAACACACTTAGGTTATAAAAGCCACAGAAAAAAAATCACAGACCATTCACTATCCCTGTCTTGCACCACAGCATGAGCCTTAAACCTGCATGACCCACAAATTAAAAAGTGCCAGAAGGCAGTATGATTTGAACCATCATTTTACTTGAACTGGACATTGAATATCCCTGTCCTGGAACGCAGCATGAGCCCCAAACCTGCATGACCCCCAGATTTAAAAAGTGCCGGAAAAAGGAGTCTTTCAACCACCATTTTAGTTTCACTGGACATTGACTATACCTGTCCTGGGCCACAGCATGAGCCCCAAACCTGCATGACCCCAGATTAAAAAGTGCCGGAAAAAGGAGTCTTTCAACCACCATTTTAGTTGAACTGGACATTGACTATACCTGTCCTGGGCCACAGCATGAGCCCCAAACCTGCATGAGCCCCAGATTAAAAAGTGCCGGAAAAAGGAGTCTTTCAACCACCATTTTAGTTTCACTGGACATTGACTATACCTGTCCTGGGCCACAGCATGAGCCCCAAACCTGCATGACCCCAGATTAAAAAGTGCCGGAAAAAGGAGTCTTTCAACCACCATTTTAGTTTCACTGGACATTGACTATACCTGTCCTGGGCCATAGCATGAGCCCCAAACCTGCATGACCCCAGATTAAAAAGTGCCGGAAAAAGGAGTCTTTCAACCACCATTTTAGTTGAACTGGACATTGACTATACCTGTCCTGGGCCACAGCATGAGCCCCAAACCTGCATGACCCCAGATTAAAAAGTGCTGGAAAAAGGAGTCTTTCAACCACCATTTTAGTTTCACTGGACATATACTGTCCCTGTCCTGGGTAGCGCTTGCCCCTCCGTATGAGTGTGGACCAATTGAGCTTCACTTGGAAAATACTGGTGGTTAACGCTCCTGTTCCACCCAGGTGCCCTTTTTCTTGGCATTCTTTTTCTCATTTTACTCAACGTGCTGGAGGAAATTGTCTCTGTACTTTGTTCTCTGTCCGTGCTCCATACTCCATGTCCTCTGAATAACCTACATCTGGTCAAGTTTTCCTGTACCTCCCTTGTACAATTCAGAGGAATTTTTTTACCAGCTATTTTGTACATGCAAGTTTTTTAGTAGTTTAATTCTAGAAAACACATTTTTAAAATAGGATGGAATCCCACCATGTCTTTGTTTCTCTTTTTTAATTGTATTAAATGGGTGTAAGGGCTGGGTGGTGGACCCTCTGGACCACCGCAAGCGATGATAGCTAAGCCACGCCAGGGAACGGAATCTAAGTAGGTCCCGGTTTTCACCAGAGCCCGCCGCAAAGCGGGATGGACTTGCTGCGGCGTGAGGCTACCAGGTCATCCCCCCTGACGTGACTTGCTTGCGATGGCGGCCGAGGTGCAGCGTGGTACAGAGTCGTAGTCTGAGAATCGTAGTCGTGGGCAGGCAGAAGGTCAGGGCAGGCGGCAATGGTTCGTGGTCGTAGACAGGCAGGAAGGTCAGGGCAGGCGGCAGAGGTTCGGAGTCGAGAAACGTAGCGAGAGGTCTGGTACACGGTTGGGCAAGAATACACTTTAGGAAACGCTTTAGCTAAGGCACGAGGCAACATAGATCCAGCAAGGGGTGATTGTGGGACGTGACCTTAAGTAGGGGAAGCGCCTGGCAATTAGCCAATTATCGGGGCGCTGGCCCTTTAAATCCTCGAGATAACGAGCGCTGGCGCGCGCCTTAGGACACGGCACGCGCGCCTCGGCCGGCAGAGGGCACGGACAGCACAGGAGCGAGGTCAGGTAAAATCCGGCAGGCGCGGACCCCCGGCTCGTCCGCGGCCAGCGGCGG
>JAODAL010030808.1:0-49378 GCA_025379985.1 Phyllomedusa bahiana
ATTCGTTTTACCACGCACTACCCCCGCCATCGCTAGCAAGTCACGTCAGGGGTAACGACCTGGTAGCCTCACGCCGCAGCAAGTCCATCCCGCTTTGCGGCGGGCTCTGGTGAATACCGGGGGCTACTTAGACTCCGTTCCCTGGCGTGGCTTACACCAACGCTAGCGGTGGTCCAGCGAATCCACCATACCCGTTACAATAAGACTGCAGGGAGAGACACAGTGACATGTGGACTCAGAGAGGGTGGGGGGGGGGGGGAGTCTCGGGAGCCAGCATGCACAGTGAAGGGGGGATGATGTCACCCAGCTGGGAGGGAAAGAAACGCCCCTGCATCTCCAGAGTTGAGAAGCTGAGAGCAGTGTGAATCAGCCGAACTAAGGAAGCGATACATCCCCTTTAATTTTAAATTCGATGTGAGAAATAGGATGAGTAAAACTCACTCCATTATGCATAAATGAGCAGTTTACACAACTAAGGCAGGGAAAGCATCTAGTAAACCCTGTCATGGTGGATTGAGTCATAGGTTTAGAAGTAATCATTGGCCTAACTAACTTGTCACGAAGATTTGGAGGTCTGCAATATGAGGACAACGGAAGAGACTGAAAATCTGCAACATCTGGAAAACTACATTGAATTATGGACCAATGTTTTTTAATAATTCTATTAATATCATAACTGGCCTCATTGTATCCTGTAACAAAAACTAGACGTTTTAGTTGTTCTTTAGTTTTATGCTGAAATGTCGATGAACGTTCCAAATTACGAACCGTGTTGCCATGGTGACTCAATAAGGAGGGAGGATAACCCCTCCTCTTAAAGTTATCAACCATAGAACCCAGAGATTGTTCAAACGCCTGATCTTCCTCCACTATTCTCCTTACCCTCAACATTTGACCAGGGCAGTTCCTAGGCTAAATTGCACTCAGGGCGAGGTGAGAAAATTGCGCCCCCCCCATAACATAATGCGCCACGATGCGACCCATTGCATCACCATAAACCAAAGCCAAAATATATAAAAAGCTTTACCACAATGTGCTATGTATAAAACTACTAAATAATGGTCATACAGTTACCAAATAACACCGATACACCAACCAGAATCCCAGGCTAATAGTGCCAATATCCAACTAAGACCACATATCACCAGCACATAGTGACGGAATAATACCACAACACCATGACCACATATCACCAGCACATAGTGACTGAATAATACAAACTGACCATTACTGAATATACTATCATACTACAACCTATATTACTGGCATACAGTGGTGGATACAGTTCTTCACAGGTTCTGCAGACATATAATCGATTACAGAAAAGTTACATCCAGACACTTACAGGAGACGTCTCTGAAGAGTTGTTCTCTTTCTCTTCTTCTCCATCTGTCCCAGACGCCATGACGACTACTCCTAGCCTCGACTCTTCACTGTAGAATTTACAAAACAAACATCTTAGACGCCTCATTTTATCAGCATTTCTCTACCAATTCCTATCTCTATACAAACTCCCCATCCATAGCACCTCATATGGTAGCCATGTAGTAGCCCCCTGTAGCCAGGTAGTAGTCCCTATAACCAGGTCGATGCCCATATAGCCGGGAAGTGCCCCCTATAGCCAGGTAGTGCCCCCTATAGCCAGGTAGTGTCCCCTATAGCCAGGTAGTGTCCCCTATAGCCAGGTAGTGCCCCCTAATAGCCAGGTAGTGCCCCCTAATAGCCAGGTAGCGCCTCCTAATAGCCAGGTAGTGCCTCCTAGTAGCCAGGTAGTGTCACCTAATAGTCAGGTAGTACCCCCTAATAGCCAGGTAGTGCCTCCTAATAGCCAGGTAGTGCCTCCTATTAGCCAGGTAGTGCCTCCTAATAGCCAGGTAGTGCCCTCTAGTAGCCAGGTAGTGTCTCCTAGTAGCCAGGTAGTGCCCCCTAGTAGCCATGTAGTGCCTCCTAATAATCAGGTAGTGCCCTCTAGTAGCCAGGTAGTGCCCCCTAGTAGCCAGGTAGTGCCCCCTAGTAGCCAGGTAGTTCCTCCTAGTAGCCAAGTAGTGGCCCCTAGTAGCCAGGTAATGCCTCCAAGTAGCCAGGTAGTGCCCCCTAGTAGCCAGGTAGTGTCTCCTAGTAGCCAGGTAGTGCCCACTAGTAGCCAGGTAGTGCTCCCTAGTAGCCAGGTAGTGCCTCCTAGTAGCCAGTTAGTTCCCCTAGTAGCCAGGTTAGTGCCCCCTAGTAAGCCAGGTAGTACCCCCTAGTAGCCAGGTAGTGCCCCCTAGTAGCCAGGTAGTGCCTCCTAGTAGCCAGGTAGTGCCCACTAGTAGCCAGGTAGTGCCCCCTAGTAGCCAGGTAGTTCCCCCTAGTAGCCAGGTAGTGCCCCCTAGTAGCCAGGTAGTACCCCCTAGTAGCCAGGTAGTGCCCCCTAGTAGCCAGGTAGTGCCTCCTAGTAGCCAGGTAGTGCCCCCTAGTAGCCAGGTAGTGCCCCCTAGTAGCCAGGTAGTGCCCATATAGACAGTGCCCCCATAGCCAGGTAATGTCCCCTGAAGTTAATGAGAATCAAATAAAAAAAAGTACTCACCACACCATGATCTCGCGGTCCACGCCTCCAGGTCGGGAGCTGCTGAGCAGTGTAAGCTGCGTGACGTCATCACACGGCTTACACTGTCGCGCAGCTCCCAGGGATCTCCTTGGCAGCAGAGCTGCCAGCCGACTAGATCGAGCGTCATAGGGGGCGCGGTGAAAGCCACGCGCCCCTGTGACGCTGATACAAGGGAGGAGGCAGAACGGATCCGTCCTGCCTCCTCCCTGTAGCAGCAGCTGCACCGGGAGTGTGCGCAGCTGCTGCCTGACACTGTGCGGCCGTGTTACAACGGCCGCGCAGTGTCAGAGGGCAAGCCCAGGGCGGGTGAGGCGGGTGGCGCCCCACTCGGGTGAGCGGACCCTCGGCGCCCCGGGCGATCCTGCCCGCCCCTAGAAACGGCCCTGCATTTGACTATAAGGAAGGGATTTTATCATAGCCTTTGGATGAAAACTTGAAAAATGTAACAAATTATTTTTATCAGTATGTTTAACATGCAATCGAGTTGCTAGACAATTATTGCAGACAAATACGTTTGTATCAAGAAGTTGGATATTTTCCACAGAATATGTCCAAGTGAATTTAAGATCCTCATCAACAGAATTAAGGTAAAGCTGAAATGACAACAACTCCTCCACTGTGCCTGCCCATTATACAGACTATGCTTATGTCTTAGATTTAGGTGTTGGAGTACACCGCTTTCTTATATTTACAACATTATCTATATGCTTCTGTATTATATATGTGTTTATTTTGTACATGCTAGGTTATTCTTTCTGGGTTACTTAGGTCTGTGAGGCATTAGACTAGGTGCTGGAGGGCGCCATTGCCTTGTTTAGTGGGGTTAATGACTCTTGGTGGGTCGATCCACCTAGGGTTGTTTTAGCTCTGCGGCCCTCTCTCCTGCGGGATGGATCGCTGCGTGAGCCTCCCCACATTACTTATCCCCGTAGAACTAGGCTCCCTTTCCTTTGTACCGTTTTGAAGCTACGATCTTCTTATAATGCTGTACATTGTATTGGGCTTCTTCTAATATCTGTCTCAGCGCGTAGTGCGCATGCGCACTGCGGTCTGGGAGACAGAAGCGTTTGGTAACTAGGCATTTCTCTTGACCAATCACTGTCGCATGCGCACTAAGGCAATGTTCACACTGCTTATTTCAGAACGTATTTACGTTGGATTGCCGATCGTAAATACGTTCCGAAATCAGGTGCAAATCAGTTTCAAATAAGCTTCACTAAGTGTGGCACGTATTTGGAACTGATTTCCCAACGGATTCACCATCTCCAATCATTATAGTTGGTGAATCCGTCCGGAAATAATTGACAGGCACATTGTTTTTGCGGCCGCAATCCGGAACGGAAATAAGTGTCGTCTGAACGACTGACACGTATTTCCCATTAAAATCAATGTAAAAACGGCCAGTTACTTGTTTGTAACTGATTTCGCAACGGATTTGCTGCCGTAAATATGGCTGCAAATCTGTTGCGAAATAAGCCGTGTGAACGAGGTCTAAGTATCACAGGACGCGGTGGCTTGGATCTGTGTTGACAATCATGTCTGAGTCTACTTTTGTTCCCTGCCTCCTTTTTATTGTATAATTATGTAATTATATTCTTTTTTTATTTAATACACAATGTAATCATGGTTGTGTTAGCACTATTTAAATTCTATAATGATGCATTTATCATACGGATTAATTCACTGGATCTGCTGATATATGCTATTATGATGAATATTATGGTGATTGATTATTATCTGTTAATTGTCAAACCTTTCTATATATATGGTTCACTATCACTTGTAAAACTGCTTGACAAAGGCTCTGTGAGAGAGCTGAGACGTCGCTTTGTGGCATGGAGGAATAAATTACTTTTTTGCCTGAGAACTTCTGAGGAGTGCCGTGGATTTTTTACTACTTTATTTGTTGGAGCCCTTATATCAGAGCTGTCGCCGCTGGCACCCGCTTCTTTTTTTTTCTATTATTGGCAAGTCCAAGGATGTGCTGCTTTTTTTTATATATATATATATATATATATATATATATAATATATATAATATATATATATATATATATAATATATATTTATATATATATATTCAATATGTTTATATATATATATATATATATATATATATATATATATATATATATATATATATATACATCGTGTACAAGTGATCGCACCCATTAGTGGTCAAGTATCCTGGGGGACTACAAGAAAAGAATATATATACATGGCTGCGATGTCAGGTAGGTGACCGCCTAAGGCGCCAATTCATCCCAAGCAGAAAAGGGGGCGCAAGGAGAAATGGAGTGGACTGAATTTTTCATTGGGGTGGTCCCTATAGGGCTTATTTGCCCAGGGCCCCAAAATACCTTGTCCCAATCCTGTGTGTGTATATATGTATATATGGCGATTTTGCCATTTGTAATTTTTATCGTAGGAACACTTTAACTGTGCGGGACAGAATCTAAAAAAAAAATCCAGAAAATCACGTTGTATGATTTTTAAATAATTAGCATTTTGTTGCATGAGATAAGTAATTAATACAATAGAAAAACGGAACTTAATATTTGATACAGAAACCTTTGTTTGCCATGACAGATGTCAGACGTTTCCTGTAGTTCTTGACCAAGTTTGCACACACCGCAGTAGGGATTTTGTCTCACTCCTCCATACAGATCTTCTCCAGATCGTTCAGGTTTCGGGGCTGTCTCTGGGCTGCATTGAGTTTCAGCTTCCTCCAAAGATTATCGATTGGGTTCAGGGCTGGAGACTGGCTAGACCACTCCAGGACCTTGAAATGCTTCTTATGGAGCCGCTCCTTATTTGTCCTGGCTGTGTGTTTCGTGTCATTGTACTGCTGGAAGACCCAGCCACGACCCATCTTCAATGCTCTTAGTGAGGGAAGGAAGCTGTTGGCCAAAATCTTGCGATACATGGCCCCATTCATCCTACAATCAATACAATGCAGTCGTCCTGTCCTCTTTGCAGAAAAAACCCTCCACCCCCCCAAAAGTATGATGTTTCCATCCACCATGCTTCACGGTTGTACTCATTCTTCTTCCTTCAAACATGGTGAGAAGAGTTGATCCCATAAAGTTCTATTTTGGTCTCATCTGACCACATGACCTTCTCCCATGCTTCCTCTGGATCATCCAGATGGTCATTTCACACACCCAACAATTAAAATAAAAAGGGATTAAAATGTACCAATAAAAACTACACTTTATGCAAAAAATGCGCCCTCACTCAGGTCCATAGATAGAAAAATTAAGTTGTTTGTCACAGAAAATGGCTCTACAGCACAAATTAAAAAATAGAGAATGTTTTTATTTTTAACATTTGATATCACCGGAATTATAACGACCTACCGAACACAGATAAACATGCCTATTATAACGAAGAGTGAACAACATCAAAATATAATCCCTGCAACAATGACACAATTATGATTTTTTCATGTTCCACCATACATAGAATTTTTTGGCGGGTTTCCCAGTGCATTATGTGGTACGGTCAATGGTACCATTACCCAATTTCAGACCAGGTCATTAATACCCCGTACTGACCAGACACATTGTCCTTTTCTTAATTTCACGCAGGTTTAAATACTTTAATGCTTTCTCGCACTTGTTTATGCTACTAGTTATTTCGCCTTTTTTCTGTGATATGTTAGACTTTATTTTTATTATTATTATTATTTATTTTAGAGCGCCATTAATTCCAGGGCGCTGTACATTTAAGGGGAATTACATACATAACAAATATTGAACAAATACAATGGTGACAAAAATGACTAGTAACTGAAACAGAGAGGAAAGAGGTCCCTGCCCGCGAGGGCTTACAATCTACAAGGAAGAAGGGGAGAGACGGAAGGTGTGGGGCAGACATGCTTGCGGGCCGGTGTAGTGGTGGTGGGGTTAATGTGGGTTGTAGGCTATCCTGAAGAGATGGGTTTTCAGGTTGCTTTTGAAACTGGTGAAAGTTGGGGAGAGTCTGATGTTTTGGGTTAATGAGTTCCAGAGTGTGGGTGAAGCACGGGAGAAGTCTTGGAGACGGTTATGGGAGGAGCTGATGAGAGGGGAGCAGAGGAGATTTTTATTTTTTTTTTTTCACATTCAAAGAGGTTTTATTTAGAAACAGAATGTCATACAAGATGCACATTTGCAAAAGAAAAATACAGTAATAAACATGACAATATTATATTGATAAAAAATTTCCAAAACACAGTTATAATAGTGTAAATACCGCTATGGCAGCAAATACATATAACAGGAATAAATAAAAAGAAGAATTAGTGTAGGGCTGCAAAGAAAAACAGAGGGAGCCAAATCAGTTAATATGGTTCGCTAAATAGATAAATTGTCAAACCCATAGCTACAGGTAACGTATAAGGGAACTGTAAATACCCTAATATAGAATCGTCAATCATAGAAAATTCCAAAGGAAAAACAGCTATGGTAACATCACCAATCACACGCCACAACATACAAATACAAAACCCCACACCAACACACACAAAAAAAAAAAAAGAGGGGGGAGGGTGAGGGGGAGAGGAGCGGCTTAGCCGTTTTAATTTATTATTATTTAAAAGCAAAAGCTAAAATAAGTTTTGTAATTGTGTCACTTTTCCATCACAGAAACGTTTTAGGGTTGTTGGGGGTTAAGAGCTTCAATTTGGGCTGTTACTATTAATTTTAATAGATTTTTTTTTTTTTTGCATGGGTGTGTTATTATTTAATTTTACATATTGTGCCCCTCATAAGGCCAGAAAAAGACCATTAGGAGGCATGTTTACATCACTTTTTTTTCACTGATTTCTCCTGTAACTAGCTCAAGTTCCAGGGGGAAATTCAGATGGAATGCAGCCCCTGTACTGACTGCAGAGCCGATCTGGGTCTGATAAGACCCAGCAGTTCATGTAGCTACCAAGCCCCAGCAGTCACATGATCGCTGGTCCAGGAAGGAGAAAGCCAACAGCCTTCCTGTCTGTCTGTGTATTCAGTGCTTATTGAGTTCTGTATTCACAGCGATGGAGAAGGCAGGGACGGTAATAATCTATCCCTGTCTTCTCAGTGGAGAGTCCAGCTATGCTTGACAGCCATCTCACTGCTCCCACAGCTATATACTCCATTCCAGAATGTCCATGCAGAGATATACAGCCACCGCCCAGACAATTACAGTCTATGGGTGGGTGGCAAGTAGTTAAAGGGGTTGTTCCACTACATTGATTCATCTTACCTGTTTTCTCAGTTTACTGGCTACTACGGGCCTGTACTGATGAGCTGCTGATGACACCAGGTCTGTAACTATAGCAACCAGTGCCTGCAGCCAATGAGGCGAGATTGAACAGGTCTGTAGCTATAGCGATCAGCGCCTGCAGCCAATGAGGCGAGATTGAACACGTCTGTAGCTATAGCGACCAGCGCCTGCAGCCAATGAGGTGAGATTGAACAGGTCTGTAGCTATAGCGACCAGCGCCTGCAGCCAATGAGTCGAGAGTGAACAGGTCTGTAGCTATGGCGACCAGCGCCTGCAGCCAATGAGGCGAGATTGAACAGGTCTGTAGCTATAGCGACCAGCGCTTGCAGCCAATGAGGCGAGATTGAAACAGGTCTGTAGCTATAGCGACCAGCGCCTGCAGCCAATGAGGCGAGATTGAACAGGTCTGTAGCTATAGCGACCAGCGCCTGCAGCCAATGAGGCGAGATTGAACAGGTCTGTAGCTATAGCGACCAGCACCTGCAGCCAATGAGGCGAGATTGAATAGGTCTGTAGCTATGGCGACCAGCGCCTGCAGCCAATGAGGCGAGATTGAACAGGTGTGTAGCTATAGCGACCTGAGGAGCTGATGCAGCCCATACAAGAGGGGATATCTAGGAATAGGTTGGAGACTGTTAATGGACACATATTACAAAGTGACTTTTTTTTGTAAGATATTTAGCATAAAAAGCAATCCTTGTAGTGAGACAACCCCTTTAAAAAGTACATCTTGTCCCAAAAAAAAAAACCCCTCTTACGACTATGCAGACAGAAAAAACAAAAAGTTATGGTTCTGACTCTTAGATGGCGGAGAGGTAAAAATGAACATGATGAAAAAAATAGGTTTAGGAAGGAAGGGGTTAATATGTGTCCTTCAATTTTGATCTATTTCGGGTCTTGGTTTTTCAACCAGAGCATTTCAACTCAGCCTTAGCAAACACATTTTGTTATGTGATTGCAGAGGATCCAGCTGTGATAGAACTACAACTCCCAGCATTCCGCCCAGCAGGGGTTCGGCACATAGAATGCCACACATGGAATATTCCGCTCTGTTTTCAGTAGGGTTGCATTGGTTCCTTCTCTGTGACAGATCTGTTAGAAGAACAGGACAATACAGAACAAACCTGGGCGACGAGGATAAATGGTTGTTTTTCTTCTCCATCAGTAAAATCTATGTGAAAGTGCAAATAATACAAAAGGAATAATAACAATAGTGAATAGACTGAGATTTTTGCCTCTCATGCAATAGACTCCGGCTCTATAAAAACTGGTTTGGCCCTATCAAAACAATCTATTCAGACAGAATACCAAGATGTCACCCGTGGAATTCTTGCATCATCTGATACAATGACTGATGCTCTGTTCCAGCAAATCCTATCGCTTCCCTGAAATCTATCAAACAATACCATTAACTGGGCCAAAGTGAAGCGCCGAGCGACAGAAATGGAGACTGGAGGGACAATAGCGGCCCGGCAAATGTGAATGTAAAGCTATAGGCAGCATGGTGGCGCAGTGATTAGCATTGTTCCCTTACAGCACTGAGTTCATGTCTGCATTTATACACAATCAAGTCACATTATTATGACTAATATCCAGAATAACCGCTGTGTGCAGCCCGGGCAGCAGCTAGACAGGCTGGGAGACACTCAATAAGGTCCTGGTAGGTTGTCACAGGTAGCTGGAGCCGACTGCATCCCACAGCTGCTGGAGGAGCCATAGAGCCAACACCATCATCTATGGGCTCCCACAGCTGCTGGAGGGTCCATAGAGCCAGCACCACCCTCCAGGGGCTCCCCAGCTGCTGGAGGGGTCCCTAGAGCCAACACCACCATCCAGGGGTCCACAGCTGTGGTGGGTCCCTAGAGCCAACACCACCATCCAGGGGGCACAGCTGCTGGAGGGTCCATAGAGCCAACACCACCCTCCCGGGGGCGACACAGCTGCTGGAGGGTCCATAGAGCCAACACCCACCATCCAGGGGGGGACCACAGCTGCTGGAGGGTCCATAGAGCCCAAAAATCCACCCTCCAGGGGCTCCACAGCTGCTGGAGGGTCAAAAAAGCCAATACCACCATCCAGGGTCCACAGCTCTGGAAGGGCCATAGAGCCAACACCATCATCCAGGGGGGTCCAACAGCTGCTGGAGAGTCCATAGAGCCAACACCACCTCAGGGGCTCACGCTAATGGGGGGCATAGAGTAACACACCGCCCAGGGCCCACAGCTGCTGGAGGGTCCCCTAGAGCCAACACCACCATCCAGGGGCCCCCCCAGCTGCTGGAGGGGTCATAGAGCCAACACCACCATCCAGGGGCTACACAGCTGCTGGAGGGTCCATAGAGCCAACACCGCCATCCAGGGGCTCCACAGCTGCTGGAGGGTCCATAGAGATAACCCCCCTAAAACCCTCCAGGGGCTCCACAGCTGCTGGAGGGTCCATAGAGCCAACACCGCATCCCAGGGGCTCCACAGCTGCTGGAAGGGTCATTTGAACCAACACCCACATCCAGGGGTCCCCAGCTGCTGCAGGGCCCTAGAGCCAACACCACAATCCAGAGGGGTCCACAGCTGCTGGAGGGTCCATAGAGCCCAAAACCCACCATTCAGAGGCTCCACAGCTGCTGGAGGGTCCATTGAGCCAACACCCCCCACCCAGGGGGGACACCGCTGCTGGAGGGTCCATCGAGCCAACACCACCATCTAGGGGCTCCCACAGCTGCTGGAGGATCCATAGAGCCAACACCACCATCCAGGGGCCCCACAGCTGCTGGAGGGGTCATAGAACCAACACCACCATCCAGGGGCTCCCACAGCTGCTAGAAGATCATAGAGCCAACACCACCATCCAGGGGTTCCACAGCTGCTGGAGGGGCCATAGAGCCAACACCACCACCCAGGGGCTCCCACAGCTGCTGGAGGCTCCATAGAGCCAACACCGCCATAGGGGCTCCACAGCTGCTGGAGGGTCCATAGAGAAAACACCACCATCAAGGGCTCCCACAGCTGCTGGAGGGTCCATAGAGCCAACACCGCCATCCAGGGGCTCCACAGCTGCTGGAAGGGTCATAGAACAAACACCACCAGCCAGGGGCTCCCCAGGCCCGCTGGAGGGTCCATAGAGCCAACACCACCATCCAGGGGGCTCACAGTGCTGGAGGGTCCATAGAGCAAACACCACCATTCAGGGGGCTCCACAGCTGCTGGAGGGTCCATAGAGCCAACACCCCCATCCAGGGGGGGACCAGCTGCTGGGGGTCCATAGAGCCAAAAACCACCATCCAGGGGCCCCCACAGCTGCTGGAGGGGTCATAGAACCAACACCTACCATCCAGGGGGTCCCACAGCTGCTAGAAGATTTATAGAGCCAACATCACCATCCAGGGGTTCCCCCAGCTGCTGGAGGGGCCCTAGAGCCAACACCACCATTCCCGGGACTCCACAGCTGCTGGAGGGTCCATAGAGCCAACCCACCACCCAGGGGCTCCACAGCTGCTGGGAGGGGTCCCTAGAGCCAACACCGCCATCCAGGGGCTCCACAGCTGATGGAGGGGCCATAGAGCCAACACCACCATCCAGGGGCTCCCACAGCTGCTAGAAGATCATAGAGCCAACACCACCATCCAGGGGTTCCACAGCTGCTGGAGGCTCCATAGAGCCAACACCACCATCCAGAGGCTCCCACAGCTGATGGAGGGGCCATAGAGCCAACACCACCATCCAGGGACTCCCACAGTGCTGGAGGGTCCATAGAGCCACACCACCATCCCGGGGCTCCCCCAGTGCTGGAGGTCCATAGAGCCAAAAATACCATCCAGGGGCTCCACAGCTGCTGGAGGAGCCATTTGAGCCAACACCACCCTCCAGGGGCTTACACAGCTGCTGGGGGTCCATATAGACCAACACCCCCATCCAAGGGGCTCCACAGCTGCTGGAGGTCCATAGAGATAACACCCCCATTCAGGGCTCCACAGCTGTGGAGGGTCCAATAGGGTAACACTGCCATCCAGGGTCCACAGCTGCTGGTAGGTCATAGAACAACACCACCTCCGGGTTCCACAGCTGCTGGAGGGGCCATAGAGGCTAACACCCCCATCAGAGGGTCCACAGCTGCTGGAGGGTCCATAGAGCCCAAACCCCCTTCAGAGGCTCCACAGCTGCTGGAAAGGTCCAGAGCCAACACCACCATCCAGGGGGGACAAGTGTGGAGGGTCCATAGAGCCAAACCACCATCCAGGGGCTCCCACAGCTGCTGGAGGAAACCATAGAGCCCCCACCATCCAGGGGCCCCCACAGCTGCTGGAGGGTCATAGAACCAAATCCACCATCCCGGGGCTCCCATAGCTGCTAGAAGATCATAGAAACCAAAACACCACCATCCAGGGGTTCCCAGCTGCTGGGGGTGGCCATAGAGCCAAACACCACCATCCAGGGGTCCCACAGTGCTGGAGGCTCCATTTGAGCCACACCGCCATCCAGGGGCTCCACAGCTGCTGGGGGTCCATAGAAGAACACCACCATCCAGGGGCTTCCCCCAGTGCTGGAGGGGTCCATAGAGCCAACACCGCCCTCCAGGTGCTAAACAGCTGCTGGAAGGGTCATAAAAACCAAACACCCCCATCAGGGGCTCACAGCTGCTGGAGGGTCCATAGAGCTAACACCCCCATCCAGAGGCTCCCCAGTGTGGAGGGTCCATAGAGCCAACACCACCCTTCAGAGGGGTCCACAGGGTGTGGAGGGTCATAGAGCCAACACCCCATCCGGGGGGACCAAACTGCTGGAGGGTCCATAGAGCCAACACCCCCCTCCCGGGGGTCCCACGCTGTGGAGGGTCCCTAGAGCCAAAAACACCATAGGGGCCCCCAGTGCTGGAGGGTCATAGAACCAAAAACCACCATCCAGGGGTCCCCAAATGCTAAAGATCATGAGCCAACACCACCATCCAGGGGGGTTTCCCCAGCGCTGGAGGGGGCCCTAGAGGGCCCAACACCACCCTCCAGGGGGTCCCCCAAACTGTGGAGGTCCATAGAGCCAAACCACCATCCGGGGTCCAAGTGCTGGAGGGGCCATGAGCCAAAAACCACCTCCGGGGCTCCCCCAGTGCTGGGGGGCCATAGGCGAACACCCCCATCCCGGGGCTGCCACGCTATGGAGGGGTCCATGAGCCAACACCCCCTCCCGGGGCTCCCACAGCGCTGGGGGTCTATAAGCCAACCCACCATCCAGGGGGTCCCCATCTTTTGGGGGGGCCATAGAGCCAACCCCCATCCCGGGGGTCCACAGTGTGGGGTCCATAGGCCAACCCCCCACCAGGGGGGGGGGAAAAGCGCTGGAGGGTCCCTAGGCCAACACCACATCCAGGGGCTACCTGTACCCCACTCAACCCACCCCCTTAATCACCCTCAAATATCTCCCCACTCTAACCCCTTCCACCCCACTCTGACCGGCGGTCTGTACTCCTCAGTGCAGTCTGTGCTCTGCTGAGGAGAAGGGGCAGAGCTTTTGCTCCACTATCTACCCCCTGAATTATTGCTATTTATGCTGCTGTTTCAGTTTCATGTCATCCACCTCCTATTGCTATGGGGCCCTATGTGTCTCAGTTACGCCCCTGTATATGGCACACATGCATGGTGTGGGTGCAGCTTTTGCATTATGGTATGTTCACACAGCGTATTGCAGCGCGCACAGGTCTGCACCGCCATGGCTGGGACAAGGTATTCTGGTGCCCAGGCAAAAAAGGTGTTGCGCCCCCACCCCTCCCCTCCCAATGTAAAATTCAGATCACTCCATACCAGTTTGCGCCCACTTCCTGCTTGGGATGAAGTGGAGCCGTAGGCGGTCGCCTACCTTCACCTAACCGTCATCCCGGCCCTGTGGGCCGCACTACACCTTAATTGGTATTGTTGAAAGTACCCCCTTACAAGCGCGTACTTTCAACATGAGGCAACTTTCTGTCTCCTACACTCTTCTATTTCTCGCCACGTAAGCTCCTGAAAGAAGTGACAGGTCACTTCTTTTAACAGGCGTATATTACGTGCCAAGAAATGCAATCGTAAAATATATTGATGATTTAATTTAAAAGGGGAAACCCGTTCATAGGTTTGCCCCCCTTGCTGAGGGCAGCCCAAAAGTGTCAGACTGCGTTTCCCCGCGCGTGTCCCCTTTTTCTTTAAGTTTCAGCAGTTTTAAGCATTTACCCCCAAATCTTTTATGAGCAGGTGTTAGCCCCGCCACCAAAGGCTTGTCCCGCCCCCTGACGTTTTACTTTTCTACCTTTTAAAATAAAAGGGTTTGTTTATCAGTTTAGGTGGGCGGGGCTAGCCTCAGGTGGGGGGGGTTTAAAAAAAACTGACTCTTCAATAACTCTTCTGGCTGAAAACTGCAGATTTGAGCATTAAATACACGAAAACTCCAGCATCTTACAGAATAAGGGACACAGCGCTGGAAAAAAGAAGGTCCTGACACTAGCTTGTTCTGCCCTCAGCAAGGGGGCATAATCTATGTGACAGGTTCTCTTTAATAGTATTAATAGTGCATATGAAATCAGCTGTCGTTGGTTTTCAAGGCATGGGGTACAGCCGCAGGCAGTCAGGAGATGCTGGGAGTTCTAGTTTTGCAACAGCTGGGGAACCACAGGTTGGAGAACTTTGCTGTCTTAGGCTATGTTCACATGATGTACTGCGGCAGCCCGCCGGCCCCATTGACATTCATTACTCGCGGCGCGTATTCGCCGCAAGTAACTGACATGCCACTTATCTCCCCGGGCGTACAATACGATCGTATTGTACGCGCGGGGAGAGGAGGCGTAATCCATAGTTCTCTATGAGAACTATGGATTACCGTAATATCGGCGCGCATCTCGACCGTATTAGAGCACAAATACGCGGTGAAATGTGCGCCTAAATTACCCCATGTGAACATACCCTAAGATAATGCACGGCACATATGGCCCGGGTGCAGTTTTTGCATTGGAGCCCCCACCCGTGGTGGTGATCACATGCGGTATTAACCGTCCATATACTATCAGCTGACATTGATTTTTATGGGGTACAGTAAAGTGTTAATTTGCAGCCTCCCTGAGGCAGCAGAGTATAATGAGCCCTGCGAGCAATGAATATAAGGCCTGTGAGTCAGGAGCCGTGTAATATTTAGGGTCCTATTGTCCCAGCAGAAAGCTTTGCCTCTATTGTCCAGTGTTGGTCCAGCTCACGTTTAGTGGACTGTGGGAACGGATTAGAGTTTCATGCTTTTTCTTCCCCCTCTTGCATAAACTCCTGATCAAAGGCATTCCTCAGATGACAAAACACTGTATACGGTGTCACATGGCCTGACCAGACTGCACTAGCGGTGGGTTAAAAACACACGCTGCCATTGTTCTCCAGACCGTACATCTTACAATATAATTGCAAGAAAAGTCCTCAGAGGTTCAAGGAAGAAAGAATTTCTCTTCTCTGAGATGAGCCAGTGAGTGGTTGCAGCTGGCGCATGGCTGCTGAAGACAGAAAAAAAAGATATCCGAATAAGGCCTCATGCCCACCAGATAGGCTTCAAGTATATCCCGTAATATGGACGTGTGTATGTGTGTGTGTACATATATATCTATATATAGATATATATAGATATATATGTATATATTCTTATCTATCTATCAATATATTGTATATATATATATATAGTTATATATTATATTATATATATATATATTAAAAATATAACATTTACACACACGCACACACACACATACACAGGGTGGGCCATTTCTATGGATACACCTAAATAAAATGGAAATGGTTGGTGATATCAACTTCCTGATTGTGGCACATTAGTATATGGGAGGGGGAAAACTTCTCAAGATTGGTGTTGACCATGGTGGCCATTTTGAAGTCGGCCATTTTGGATCCAACTCTATTTTTTTCCAGTGGGAAGAGGATCATGTAACACATCAACGTAACTTTATTCTTTCATGAGTTACTTACAAGTTAATGACTACTTATAAAATGCGTTCAAAGTGCTGCCCATTGTGTTGGATTGTCAATGCAATCCTCTTCTCCCACTCTTGACACACTGGTAGCCACACCGCAGAAGAAATGCTAGCACAGGCTTCCAGTATCCGTTGTATCAGATGCTGCACATCTCGTATCTGCACAGCATAAACAAATGCCTTCAGATGACCCCAAAGATAATTGGTCGTGGGCCAGTTGAATGGCCAACAAGGTCTCCCAATCTGACCCCCTTAGACTTTTATCTTTGGACTAATCTGAAGGCAATTGTCTATGCTGTGAAGATACGAGATGTGCAGCATCTGAAACAACGGATACTGGAAGCCTGTGCTGGCATTTCTTCTGCAGTTTTTGCTATCAGCGTGTCAAGAGTGGGAGAAGAGGATTGCATTGACAATCCAACACAATGGGCAGCACTTTGAACACATTTTATAAGTGGTAATAAACTTGTAAATAACTCATTAAAGAATAAAGTTATGTTAAAACCAAGCACACCATTGTTCTTCTTGTGAAATTCTCAATAAGTTTCATGTGTTACATGACCCTCTTTCCATTGGAAAAAATAAAGTTGGGTCCAAAATGGCCAACTTCAAAATGGCCGCCATGGTCGAAACCCATCTTGAAAAGTTTTCCCCCTCTCATATACTAATGTGCCGCAAACAGGAAGTTGATATTACCAACCATTCCCATTTTATTTAGTTGAATCCATATAAATGGCGCACCCTGTATATATATCGAGTCTCCATTCTGTGGCGAGGGTGGTGGGATTTTTCAGTTGCTGCATTGAACGACATGATATATAGTTGTGAGAAAATAAATGACACAGTCTATTGATTCATGGGGTGCACTTAGTTTTCCACACTTGACTTTCCAATTTTGGTTTGACTTTTGTTAAATAGATAGTGACACGGTGGACTCAGTCGTGTGTCATTGCTCATCTGTATTCACCTAATTTTAAAAACCTTATAAGGACCAGATTTTTTTAAAATTATGTCCTGATACATAAAATTATAAAATTCAAAGAGGGTGTACTTTATTTTTCTTATGACTGCGATATATTAAATTCTTTTAAACTGGCATCAAAGACAATAGTTGCTGGAAAAGTAATAAAACACAATTATCAATATAGAGCGTTTTAAAGGGGTTTTCCTACCAATGACATTTATCTACTATCACAGGATGTATGATAATTGTATGATCGCGAGGGGTTCAGTTATTGGAAACCATAATGATCACGGGGGTCCCAGTCTGCTGGCTGTGTGCACGCTTCCACTCCATTCACTGTCTATTGGACTGATTAAATAAAATTTATCACCTAGTTATCCTCATCATTAGGGGTCTCTCGAAACAAGAATGACGCCCATCAAGACTACATATGTGTTTTAAGATGGCTGAGGAGTCCAAAAAATTATTTTTGGTCAATGTCTTTTGTCTACTTCATTGAAGAGGCGATTGATCTCAAAATTCTAGGCCGCCTGATGGGTCATGTGGCGCCATAAGGGAAGATCTGAGGCCAGAGCTTTCCAATTGGCCTTATAGATTTGGCCTCTTTTAAGGTAGGTCTTCATGATGTCCTCCAGCCCCCCCGGGTTCCTTGGGTTCACCTATTAACAGGGTCAGTAATAAATGTATGATTCTGGAAGTTTAATTACTGGAGCCGGTATCGATCATCAGAACAATCCACTGTCTGCATGCACACTGCTGGTCCATTCACTTTCCATGACACTGATGAAGATACCCAGTGGTTGTCTCACCACTAAAATATGTCACATGTTAATAGGATGGGTGATAAATCTATGGGAGTCTACCCAATGGGACCCCCACGATCACCAGAATTGGGGTCCTAATCCCCAGTCTGCATGCACACTGCTGCTCCATTCACTGTCTGACACTGATGATGATAAGCAATGGGTGTTCCACCCACAAAATATATCGCCTGTTAATAGGGTGAGTGTTAAATGTATGATTGGTAGGAGTCCACCCACTGTGACCCCCATGATCACCAAAATTTGGGTCCCAATCCCCAGTCTGTATGCAGACTGTTACTACATTCACTGTCTATGACACAGATGAAAAAAAGCCAGTGGTTGTCCCACCAATAAAATATATTGACTATTACCAGGACGGGTGATAAACATATGATCGCTGAGGGTCCAACCACTGGGACCCCCATGATAAGCAGGATTGAGGTAGTAATCCACAGTCTGCATGCACATTGCTGCTCCATTCACTGTCTTTGACACTGATGATAACCCATGGGTGTCCCACCCACAAACCTATATCGCCTCTTAATAGGATGATGGGTGATAAATGTATGATCGCTGCAAGTCCATCCACTGGGACCCCCATGATCATCAGAATTAGGGTCACAATCTACTGTCTGTATGCATGCTGTAACTCTATTCACTGTCTATGAGACTGATGAAGATAGCCAGTGGTTGTTCTACCAATAAAACATATTGCCTATTAACAGGATGGGTGATAAGCATATTATTAGTGAGGGTCTAACCCATGATCATCAAAATTGGGGACCCAATCCATTCCTCTGCATGCACAATGCTGCTCCATTTACTGCCTATGAGTCTGATGAAGATAGTCAATGGTTGTCCTACCAATAAAACATCTTGCCTATTAACAGGATGGGTGATAAATGTATGATGGGGTCCAGCCGCTGGGTACCCACAATCATCAGAACTGGGGCCCCAATCTACTGTCTGCATGCACACTGCTGCGCCACTCACAGTCTATGAGACTGATGAAGATAGCCAGTAGTTGTCCCACCGATAAAATATTGGCCACATATTAATAAATGTATGATCATGGGGATCCATCCATTAGGACCCAAATGATCAGAAGAATCGGGGTCCCAATCATTTGTCTGCATGCACAATGCTGCTCCATTTACTGCCTATGAGTCTGATGAAGATAGTCAATGGTTGTCCTAACAATAAAATATATCACCTGTTAACAGGATGGGTGATAAATGTATGATCGCTGGGGTTCAACCGTTGGATCCCCCACAATCAGCAGAATTGGGGCCCCAATCTACTGTCTGCATGCACACTGTTGCACCATTCACTGTCTATGAGACTAATGAAGATAGCCAGTAGTTGTCCCACCGATAAAAAATTGGTCACATATTAATAAATGTATGATCATCGGGGTCCATCCAGTAGGATCCCCATGATCATTAGAATTGGGGTCCCAGTCTACTGTCTGCATGCATGCTGCTGCTCTATTCACTATCAATGAATGAATGATGAAGATAGCCAGTGCTTGTCCCACCGATAAACTATTGTTCACATATTAATAAATGTATGATCATGGGGATCCATCCAAATGATCATCAGAATCGGGGTCCCAATCCATTGTCTGCATGCATGCTGCAGATCCATTCACTGCCTATGATACGGATGAAGATAGCCAGGCGTCAGTCCCATAGACAATGGAGGTCCCAGGGGTTGCTAAAACAGTGAATGGGCCAGAGGAATTTTGTGCACAGCAACGATCCAAGACCCCCCTGACTAAATGAAATCAGCCATGGGACTTTTTGACTCTGAACATGGTCGGGGTCCCAGAGATAAGTCGTCCACTAATCATAAACTGATGGCTTATCCCAGAGATTTACCATCACTTTATAATTTGGAAACACCCCTTTGACAGGTTCCCACCTCATGATGTGTTATTATGGTCATTTCACACCAGTGAGTTTGATGGAGATTCCACATTAGATTCCACATCAAAATCCACTCTCTATTGATTTCAATGGGAAAAAAATGACATCACTTCTTGAAACAATGAAGTATATTTATTAATACTGTCCAATTCCTAGTGTAAGCTTAGACTAGACAGCCTTACAATGCACCACGTGTATCATAGAGCTAATAAATCTAAAGCATCTTTAGAACTGTCTAGCCTCAGTTTACACCTTCTATTAATCGGCTTACTGACACTAATTGTGTCAACATTTTGGTGCATTTTTTGGGTGACCGACATCACACATTAAGCTGCACCCCTTTCTGTGAAACCAAGCACCCATTACTTGAGGTGCAGAATTGTCTAGAAGCTGCTTAAAGCACATAATAAATGTGGTGTTAAGCATGGACGCCATTATTTTTGGCGCAAATTGCTTTAGAATTCTGCTGCGATTGCCATAGTAAATGTGCTTCAATGGGCCTTATGTATGAAAACTGTCTAGCAGTAAGACCATTTTCGTTGTCCATAGCAACCAGAGTTCATAGGAACCAATCAGAGCGCAGCTTTCACTTTTCCAGAGCACTATATGAAATGAACGCTGAGCTCTGATTGATTGCTATAAGCACTGATTGGTTGCTATGAGCTCCGATTGGTTGCAATGAGCTCCGATTGGTTGTTATGAGCTCTGATTGGGTGCTATGGGCTCTGATTGGTTGCTATGGGTTCTGATTGGTTGCTATGGGTTCTGATTGGTCACTATGAGCTCTGATTGGTTGCTATAGGCTCTGATTGGTTGCTATAGGCTCTGATTGGTTGCTATGGGCTCTGATTGGTTACGATGAGCTCTGATTCATTACTGGTTGCTATGGGCTCTGATTGGTTGTTATAGGCTCTGATTGGTTGCTATGGGCTCTGATTGGTTGCTATGAGCTCTGATTGGTTGTTATGGGCTCTGATTGGTTGCTATGGGCTCTGATTGGTTGTTATGGGCTCTGATTGGTTGCTATGAGCTCTGATTGGTTGTTATGGGCTCTGATTGGTCGCTATGGGCTCTGATTGGTGGCTATGGGCTCTGATTGGTTGCTATGGGCTCTGATTGGTTGTTATGGGCTCTGATTGGGTGCTATGGGTTCTGGTTGTTATGGGCTCTGATTGGTTGCTATGGGCTCTGATTGGTTGTTATGGGCTCTGATTGGTTGCTATGGGCTCTGATTGGTTGCTATGAGTACTGATAGGTTACTATGGGCAACAAAGACAGTCTCAGGATGCTTTCACATGGAGCATTTTTTTGGTGCGTTTTTTATGTGTTTTTTGGTGCTTTTTTGCAAAAATACACTGCAATTTAGAAATACAATATATATTAATACTGTGCATTTATGCAAAAAACAAATACCACACAAAAAAGCGCCCAAAACGCATCAAAAAAGCTCCACGTGAAAGCACTCAGGGTGTGTCCACACAGCTGATTTTGAGGCTGTTTTCGGAGCGTTTTCACTCCCAAAACAGCATTGAAAAAGCCTCCAAAATACCGACCAACAGTTCATTTTCATTGATTCCTACGTAAAACAGCGCTGTAGTTCACACACGATGAAGTTTTTCCGCGCGTTTTCCGCACTTTTTAGGACGCTGTTTTGGGCGCTGAAAAAGAAGCATCATGTCAATTCTTGAAGCGGTTTCAGCGCTGCAAATCTCCATAGAAATCAATGGAAAGCTTTAACACCTTGTCCAAAACATCGGTGCGTTTTTAGACGCCTTTCTGGGTGCGTTTCTGGAGTGTTTTTGGGCGCGGTTTTTGCTATGATTTATCATCATTGTGGGATATATTTTGGGCGTATTGCAGCTTGTCGCATCGGGGGAATGAGAGACAGGTAAGTTATTTATTTCTTGTTTAACACTAATGGAGCCTAAGCCCTACCTATATGGACCCCTATAGCTATATAGACCCTGCCTGCCTACCTGTATGGGCCCCTATAGCTACCTAAACCCGGTCTGCCTACCTATATGAGGCCCTATAGCATACCTAAACCCTGCCTGCCTACATTGGCTCCCTATAGCCTACCCAAAGCCTGTCTACCTATATGGGCCCCACCTATAGCCTACCTACCTACCTATGTTGGCCCCACCTACAGACTACCTGTGGCCCACCTACTGCCTACCTAGCTACCTGGGGCCTAGCAACAACCTACTTAGCTACCTTGTGCCAGTTTTTGGTACCTTGGACAGGGATTAAGACAGTTTGTTTGGCGGACATCACGCCAAATAACCCGCGTGGCCCTGTTCATACATGTCGCCCAATGTGTTTGTTTTTTTAAAGATTTCATCCCATTTTTCCCATTACACAAAATTTCAAACATAAACGTGTTTCCTTTTTCTACTGCCCCACCCACAAAAAAGTTAGTAAAAGGTTAATCAAATTACACCATTGCTGGAAGAATACAAGCTGCTGGTGGCAACGTTATGGTCTTGGGAATGTATTCGTAGCATTCTCTGGGCCACTCATCCACGTGGAAGGCAATCTCAACTGATTCATTCTTGCAGATCACATACACCCATTCATGCTGATTGTCTTCCCTGGGGCGGATGGGATCTTCCAGCAAGACCAAGACTTCCAAGTACTACCCTGCCCCCTTTTTCCCAAGACTTGAACCCAATTGAGCCTGTGTGGGAGCCCCTGGACGGTGGTGTTGGCTCTATGGACCCTCCAGCAGCTGTGGAGCCCCTGGATGGTGGTGTTAGCTCTATGGACCCTCCAGCAGCTGTGGGAGCCCCTGGATGGTGGTGTTGGCTCTATGGACCCTCCAGCAGCTGTTGGGCCCCTGGATGGTGCTGTTGGCTCTATGGACCCTCCAGCAGCTGTGGAGCCCCTGGATGGTGGTGTTGGCTCTATGGACCCTCCAGCAGCTGTGGAGGCCCCTGGATGGTGCTGTTGGCTCTATGGACCCTCCAGCAGCTGGGGGAGCCCCTGGATGGTGGTGTTGGCTCTATGGAACCTCCAGAAGCTGTGGGAGCCCCAGGATGGTGGTGGTGGCTCTATGGACCCTCCAGCATTTGTGGGAGCCTCTGGTTGGTGGTGTTGGCTCTATGGACCCTCCAGCAGCTGTGGAAGCCCCTGGATGGTGGTGTTGACTCTATGGACCCTCCAGCAGCTATGGGGCCCCTGGATGGTGTTGGCTCTATGGGGCCTCCAGCAGCTGTGGGAGCCCCTGGAAGGTGGTGTTGGCTCTATGGACCCTCCAGCAGCTGTGGGAGCCCCTGGATGGTGGTGTTGGCTCTATTGCCCCTCCAGCAGCTGTGGGAGCCCCTGGATGGTGGTGTTGGCTCTATGGACCCTCCAGCAGCTGTGGGACCCCTGGATGGTGGTGTTGGCTCTATGGCCCCTCCAGCAGCTGTGGAGCCCCTGGATGGTGGTGTTGGCTCTATGGCTCCTCCAGCAGCTGTGGGAGCCCCCTGGATGGTGGTGTTGGCTCTATGGCTCCTCCAGCAGCTGTGGGAGCCCCCTGGATGGTGGTGTTGGCTCTATGGACCCTCCAGCAGCTGCGGGGCCCTGGATGGTGGTGTTGTCTCTATTGCCCCTCCAGCAGCTGTGGGAGCCCCTGGATGGTGGTGTTGTCTCTATGGCCCCTCCAGCAGCTGTGGGGCCCCTGGATGGTGGTGTTGGCTCTATGGCTCCTCCAGCAGCTGTGGGAGCCTCTGGATGGTGGTGTTGGCTCTATGGCCCCTCCAGCAGCTGTGAGATGCAATCGGCTCCAGATACCTGTGACAACCTACCAAGACCTTATTGAGTCACTCCAGGCCCATCTAGCTGCTGTCTGCGCTGCATACAGGGGTCCCTCTGGATATTAGCTGCTTGTCATACTAATGTGACTCAACTATATATATACCTTGAAATGGTGGCGTTATAGATGACAAGTTGTCCTGCAAAAATCAAGCCCTTCTCCAGCCTCATGGATAAAAAAAAGTTATGGTGTTAGAAAAAAAAAAAAAGATTCTGAAGCCCAAACTATGCTGCCGTCAACAGTGGAAAAATTTTTATTGCCATGTAGCCTGTAGTTCAGTGGTATCCAACCTGTAACTCTCCAGCAAAACTACAACTCCCAGCATGTCCAGGCAGCCAAATATGGCGAGCTCTCCACTGCATGACACTATAGTGATGCAGATGGGCTTATTATATGCTTTCTTTAACTTTACTATGAATCTTTAATTGACAATAAAAAGATGAAAACACAATAAATTATTAAATAAATCCAATAAATCATCAGATAAAACATTAGTGCTGCAGTTCCAGATAGCGGGCAGTGGATGGAGCCAGAACACCTTCCCTGTAGACTGCATGCACCTGCTCAGTAACAGCTGCACAGTGCTGGCTCCTACATAACAGTAACCCAGCGTCCTCCATGTACGAACATTATGTCAGCACATATTTTATCACAGCACTGTGCCCGTCCTTGTCATGTCTAGATTTTAACTACAGAAATGGTTGAATTCTTATTTAGCTATAAAATTAACACCTAAAAGGCTTAAAACGGGGAAAAAAAGCCAATTGTATCTATTGGAACCACCGTCCTCCATCACAACTGATTCTTAATACAATGTGCGACTGTGGTAGCTGAAAACTAGAGCAGTGGGGACAGCGCATCATCGAGGACGACCACGGCGCAAAATGGATTTTCATGAGTTAATTTTCAGACAATTTCAATTTATTATTACGTTGGTCAGTTTCCGATTATTTTAGTGACCGTTGGGGGATCTTCTTTCTTCAACCGAAGGGGAACAACAATTTTGTTCATGTGTGTAGATAGATAGATAGATAGATAGATAGATAGATAGATAGATAGATAGATAGAAATATATGAAGTAGGTAGCTAGCTAGACAGACAGACAGACAGACAGACAGACAGACAGATAGATAGATAGATAGATAGATAGATAGATAGATAGATAGATAGACATGAGCTAGATGGACCTCATTCCTGTCAATAGAGAAGCGGTGTCATTGTACCCCAATTCAACCACCTCTCCATAGGCTTATGGGATAGATAGATAGATAGATAGACATTAGATAGAAAGAAAGATAGTTATGGGGTAGATAGATAGATATGAGATAGATAGAAAGATATGAGATAGATAGATAGATAGATAGATAGATAGATAGATATATAGATAGACATTAGATAGAAAGAAAGATAGTTATGGGGTAGATAGATAGATATGAGATAGATAGAAAGATATGAGATAGACAGAAAGATAGTTATGGGGTAGATAGATAGATATGAGATAGATAGAGATAGATAGATAGATAGATAGATAGATAGATAGATAGAGAGATAGATATATAGATAGATAAAGATAGATAGATATGAAATAGATAGGGATAGATATGAGAGAGATAGATAGATAGATAGATAGATAGATAGACATGAGATAGATAATTATCTATTTAGCTTCAAGCATAGATGTGAGGATTATGGAGGAGGCTCTTGCAATAAGCAATCAAGATGTTGAACTGGATCCTTCTATGCTTTGTCATAGAAATCAGATACTTCTCTACGCCCCTCAATTTTGCCCAGCAACTGAGCCAATACTCCTTTGCAGCTGCACGTTCCGGCATCACAGCTGTTCCAGGACTTGCATTCATAACCCACATGTTCCTATTAGCAAGCCCCTCAGAACATGGATGCAGCGTAAAAATGTGCATTCATCCTGTGCGGACAAGAATCCATGGAGAGGAACCTTCTGCACAGCTGTCAGCTCCCAGGCGGATAGTCTTCTTGTTGGCCTGTGAGGAGTGGTGTGCCTGTTGCATAACAAACTCAAGTAGCTGAATAACTGTGTGATATGCCCCCCAAAATCTATGCATGCTTCAACTACTATAAGTCCTATTTAAATAAAGATGTACGGCTTTAACATGATTCTCAGCTTCTGATTAAAATATGCTATCTAATCAGTTTATGTATCATCTGTATAGTATAGATTGCTATTCAGTTCATTATAGCTGTAGGCTGCAGAAAGAAAAGCCTGTTTGTGACCGGAGACCATACGCAAGCAGGCCAAATTGTTATTTTTATTAAATCAAAAGCATAAAGTTCCTCAAACCCATTAAAAACCTGTTAACAGTGCAGTAACGATGCAAAAAAACCCTCTTATTTTGCTCTTATTTTTATTGTGTGACTTTATTCAGTACTTTGAGTGCTCTGGGGTGCACTGTTCTAAGTGGGTGAAGTGCAGCTCATTAGGTATTTATTGTCTCATCACAGAATATTAGAGTCACCAGCTCCTGAGACCTCCAACAAAAATTCTGTAAAACATGTAACCATTCAAATGAATGATTGGATTTGCCAGAGCGGCATGCACAAGGGTGCAGAAAAGAAAACCTCTCTATGTACCATGACTGGGCATTTAAAAGGGTTTTCGATGAAACAGCCTCTTCAAGGTTAGTGCTCCAATGCAACTATTGGTTGTAAAGTAGTCATAATATTCCCAACTTGGGACACAACTGCATCTGATTTACACCTCGCTGCCTTAAAGGGATTGTCTCATCTCAAAGTTTCATGGGATGCATGAATGAAATAATGCTGCTTTGCTCTGTCACTTCCTGGTCAAGCTGTCTGTAATTGGCATATGAGGTCCATGTATTCAGACTTCTGCTAATTAGATAAATCTCATGCTGTCAGGACCAGGGAAGCTTCTGAGGTAAAGTAAACAGCAGTAATTACTGTCTTTTGTCTGAAAGATCAGATAACAAACAAGCTCTCACTGTCCAGAGTTCTGTGCTGCCCATGACCTGTGTGATGACATCACTCCTCTGCCATCAGATAGAACACACAGCAGTGGGGAGAAGTACACAGATCAGTCACTTTGGGAACCAGAGAGAGCACAGAAGGTGATAAAATCAGTTGTAGCTCCTTAACAAACAAAAAAAATGAACAACGCAATATATTTGGAAAACGTCTTCATTTATGTTGAAAGCTAATCTTTGTAGCGAGACAACCCCTTTAAGTCTTAAAGTGGACTGAGCGAGCAGTAAAAAGTTGTAGTTCAATTAGAACCTCGAACTTTAGTGTGTTCGGTTTGAGGTTCTATTCGAACTAGAACTCGAACCCCATTAAAGTCTATGGGAGAAGATGTTCTGGTTAATTTTTAAACCTATACAGGTGAGGAGAAGCTGGAATTACCATCCATAACAGTAAACTGGATACATGGAACAACTTAGTGAAGACAATTTGGCTCTAAGAGTGATATAAAAAAACTGAGAGGCTAAAATACTTCATTCCTTTCAATGGCTAACTGAAAAGATGAGGAGGACAGCTTGCAAGCAGGGGCGTAGCTATAGGAGGTGCAGCGGTCGCAGCTGCTACGGGGCCCTGCATCCTGAGGGGGACCAAAAGCCCCTTTGACACATAGGAGATTTGAAGACGGGGTGTTATACAATTACTGAACCCTCAAAACTGCACAAACTGAACTTTTGGGCACTGAGGATGATTTAGCAAATCCTAGCACTCTGTATAATATATATATCCATGTATATGAGAGTTAGACGTTATGTGAGCCTGCAAATGTCGCTAAATAACAGCTTCTGGGTGTGGGAAAGATGCAGCCAGCAATACCAAACTACCTAACTATTGATGTCTGTGGAGAGGAAAGTGCTATGTAAATAAGAGCAGTCTGTACAGTACAGAGAGTGAGCTGAAAATGGCCTTCACATGGCAATACAGTGAAATATATATAACATGGTCATGTGATTTTAGCAACCAATGAGAGCTCTACATCTCAACGATGACGTTTTTGACACTTCTCTGTGCTCTGCACTGATTGGATGGCCGTCAAAAGTGCAGAAAGGTGATTGGATGGCCGCCAAAAGTGCAGAAAGCCACTGAAAACGAAACTGAAAATGGTGTGTCGAACTAGAACTTTACTTGAACGAACAGTAAAATGTTCAGTTCGCTTCGCGTTCTAAAAATTCGAGAAGTTCTACTAGAAGTTAACTTTTCTAGAATGGTTCGATCAACACTACCCATGATATCTCCTGACATGTCCATTTTACTAAATAATAGCATTCCCCATAAAGTAACAATCCTGGAGTCTCTTCTCTTATAACTCTGGGTTGTGCTGTTCCTCTGTTATTCCTCCTAGAAATGTATTACTGAATCTGTCAGCTGGGTGTGTCCAATTATGGGTGTGTCCCTGCACGGTCTGACATTGTCCAATCAGGGCTGACAGAGTCAGTGTGGGCAGGGACACGCCCCTGTGAAAATGTGAAAGGTTACACCCATTTGACAGATTCAGTAATACATTTCTGGGAGGAATAACAGAGGAACAGCACAACACAGAGTTATAAGAGAAGATGGTCCAGAATTTGTTATTTAATAAAGCAGATGTATCACAGGTCAGCGTTAAAGTGACACTTTGAATTAAAGGGTTGTTTCACTGAATTGATTCATCTTACCTCAGTCCTGTTTTCTTGGTTTCACTTTGAATTCAGGGGCGTGTTTACTGGCTTCCACTAGGCTGCAGTACAAGCCAGGTCTGTAGCTATAGCAACCAGTGCTGGCAGCCTATCAGGAAAGATCAAACAGGTCTGTAGCTATAGCAACCTGAGTAGCTGATGCAGCCCATACAAGATGGGATACCTCAGAATAGGTAGGACACTGTTAATGGACTCATATTACAAAGTGTCTTGTTTTTGCAAGATCTTTAACATAAAAAGCAGAAATCCTTGTAGTGAGACAACCCCTTTAAAGCTAAAAAAACTAGCTTTTGCCAAAAGTACTGTATCCAAGATAAACCTTTGCCATTCCATACAAGAACACCCCCCAAAGATCTCAAGATCACCTTGAAATATGTAAAAGAAACTTTGGGGTGATGAGGGCATCTTCACACTAGACAATATCTGAATTGTTAGCTCACAGTGTTCCTTTAAAACTTGCCAAAAAGTGAAAAAAAAATGGTTCTATGACCCCATGGCAGCTGAATGACTGTACAAAGAATTTTCCACTGACTTATTTCATTCTGTACTGTATCAGCAAATAGCAGAGTATAAATCACTCACCACTGCCCACTCAATAGGAGGAAAAGCATTTCCACCCTAATTCATGTGGCTATAGAAGCTGGAGAAGAACACAGCTTGGCTACTATGGTCCTGTTCTCAGCTTGGCAGCTTGTTGGATGACAAATTGCCTAAACATGACCAAGTGTCTGTTACCTAGCATATAGCACATCAAATAACGGGCTAGATCATGACCAGTACTGAACAAGAAACTACCAAGTACTAAAAAATCCACTCCTGGTGCTCTTACTCATGGAGCACATTTTCAAATACCCTATTAAGGCATTTGGAGTAACAGAAGAAGGGAGGAGGATTGGTTTCTGTTCAGGATCCACATCTATTAAGAGGAGACTAGCTACAAAGGTGCCTCTTTTGGGAGTACCCAAAATGCCCATACATTACCCAAGACAGTCCATTGATTTCAAATGGGATTTGTGTAATACCTAACCTCACCTGTGGTGACACTGCAAAGAAATTGTACACTTTCTTCCAGGTTCCTCCACGGATTACAGATGATTTCCACCAGTAGGACACTCTATCATTAGTTTATTGTTAGGAGAACCTTCAAAGGAAAAGGGATTGTTAAAAGCAGACAGCCCTTTAAAGAATGAGTTGGTAATTGTTTCCTAAAATGAATGCAAACATCATTCTATATTTTGACACTAAGGGCCACATGTAGGAAACGGTTTTGGTCTAAAACTCACTTTTTTCCCCATAGAAACCTATGGGCAAAAAAGTGAGTTTTAGACCAAAACCGTTTCCTACATGTGGCCCTAAGGGTGTTGGGACCCCTAGGTCTACCCAGGAACCTACAAAAACTGCTAGAATTTAGATGTACACTGTAGCTTGTCCATTAGAGCTATAAATGAAGGGGTGTAGAGCTCTTAAGATTTTTATGCCTCCGAATGATCCCTTTGGGTTCCTATCTGACTTCACTGAGGCAACCACAAAAATATTCCTCCATCCCTGCTTATAGTGAATGGTGAGGACCAATGTCTCAATGACACATCAGAAGACAGGTAACTATAAACATATACTATTGGTAACCAACAGTATTTGACTTTACTGGTATTTTTATTAGACAGTACTGAAAACAAAATGGACTCTGATTTCACTACTGTGAGGTTACCACAAAAAAAGGTTCTACCACTCCTTGATTATAGTGAATGGTGTCTCAACAGCAGAAGACAAGAAACATGAACAAACCCTTAAAACGAAAAGAATGAAAGTGTAGTTTATTCCTTAAGAGCTCTGAACCCTTTCATTTTTAGCTTTAAGATTTATATATCATTTCGGGCTCCCATTTGACTTTAATGGGGCTACCAAAAATATATTCCACCATTCCCTGCTTATGGGGAATAGTGTGGACCAATGTCTCAAGGACACATCAGAAGACAGGTAACTATAAACCTAAACTATCAGTAACCAGTAGTAACAGATTTTACTGGCACTTTTATTAGACCGTATAGGAAAAAAAATGGTTTCCCATTTGGCTTCAGTGGGGCTACCACACAAATGTTCCACCATCCCTTGCTTATAGTGAACGGTGAGGACCTATGTCTTAATATCATATCAGAAGACAGGTAAAAAAAAGAGCAAACCCCAAAAGCTGCTGGAATAAAGGTGCAGTTGCTTGTACCCCTTTATTTATAGCTCTAAGATTTTTATACCTCCGAGCTATACTTTTGGACTCCCAGTTGACTTCTGTGAGACTTCGACTAAAATGTTTCACCAAATGGTTGGGACCAATGTCTCATCAACACATCAGAAGACAGGTAACTATGAACATATACTATCAGAAACCAACAATGTAAGGGTTTACTGACACTTTCATTAGACAGTGTAGGAAAAAAAATAAAAAGAATTGTTTCCAATTTGACTTCAATGGGGCTACCAAAAATGTTCTACTATCCCTTGCTTTTATTGAAAGGTGAGGATCAATGTCTCACTAAAACATCAGAAGACGGTAACTATAAAAATATACTATTGGTAGCCAACAATATTAGACTTTACTGGTATTTTTATGAGAGAATTGGAAACGAAAGGGGTTCCCATTTGACTATTGTGAGGTTACCACTAAAATGTTCCACCATCCCTGGCTTATAGTCAATGGTGGGAACCAATGTCTTAACGACACATTAAAAAACTGGTAAATGTGAACATATACCATCAGTAACCAGAAGTATCAGACGTCACTTGCATTTTCAAAACACATTGTAGGAAAAAAAGGGCTCCCATTCAACTACAGTGGGGCTACCACAAATATGTTCCATTGTCCCTTGTTTATAATGAATGGTGAAGACCAATGTCTCATTGACATATTAGAAGACAGGTAAATATAAACAAACCACGAAACTGATAGAACGAAGGCATAGGCTTCCATAAGAGCACTGAACCCCTTTATTTATACCTTTAGGATTTTTTGTATCTATGAACTACCCTCTTGGGCTCCCATTTGACTTCAGTGGGGCTACCAAACCAATGTTTTACCATCCCTTGCTTATAGTAAATGGTAGGAACCAATATCTCAACAAGATATCAGAAGACAGGTAAATATGAACATCTACAGTACAATCAGTAACAGTATCAGACTTCACTGGTATTTTCATCAGACATAGTAGGGAAAAAAATCAAGACCACACGAGGAAAATGTTTTTGAATGGTTTATTCCTAGACTTTTTTTGTCATTCATCAAGAGTAATGTATTACATAACGGTCTGTTGGTGAAAATGTGCGTTTCAGACCGGCCATCATGAACAGGATGCACAAGGATGACTGATTGGCTAATTAACAATTAAAAAAACAAAAACTGTAAATAAAGTAACATTACCCATCTATCAGAACATGAACCAATAGACTTTGGCCTTATAGGAGTTACAATAGGTGAGAACAAGAGTTGTTCACATGCTGCCCCAGCAAATAAACAAAAAACGCACACAAACAAAAAAAAAATTACTGGGACGTTATTATCACATTTGGTCCAGGAAAGAAAAAAAAAAGGTTTCAATCATATGGACAGAAGAGTTCTTGAGGTAAACAATAAAATCAAAACAAAATATTCCTGGAATTTTTGGAGAGATTGTGCCACAAACTTGTGGACCCTGGCAGTAGAAACATAAAAAAATTAACTTAATTCATAATTATTTTTGTAAAGTATTACTCCCTACCAATTCGGATTTGGTTTAGCAGCATGCACAACCCAGCTGAGCTTTTTTTTAATATCTTTCCATGTAAGAGCATTAGCTGGTTTGCGGTGATGTTTTTGAGACGTTAGTGCCTTATTGGGCACTGAGCACCTTCCACCCAATCTAGACCACGGTACCTACTCTACTGACATTTCCACACAACAGACGTCATCTACAAGAACAGGGAATTTTTTAAGTGGTATCAAATGTAAAGTAACATTCTTTGAACAACCCAACCTCGGCTATATCCCGAAGAGGTGCAACACGGGACTATTCTTCCTTTAGACTGTGCAAAGTCCTTGTCCAACTCACCCTACCAAAATCATGTGGCTGCAAGTATGCTGACCCACACAGTCCACCAACATCTAAAAAAGTTCATAGACCCACAATGGCCAATCCAAAATTTCTTAACAGTACTGACCCACAATAATGTCAATTCCTACTTTGAAACGTGCATACTGGCATTGTCCAATCTCCCTCTGCTATAATTGTGAGGCTATAAGTTTTAACACACCATCCCACAATATATAAAGTTCATAGGCCCACAATGGTCAATGCAAAAGATTCTTAATCATATTGACCCATAACAATGCCAAATCTTTCTTTGGAATGTGCATATTGGCCTTGTCTTAACTCGATCTACTGTATTCGTGTGGTTACAATGTCCAGCATGCTGACGGCCGACAGAGTCCCAAACATCTTAAAAGTTGATTGGCCCACAATGGCCAATCCAAAAAATTATTAAAACTATTGACCAGTGATGATGCCAATTCTTTATTTGGAATGTGCATATTGGCCTTGTCTTAACTAGATCTACTGTAGTCAAGGGGCTACAGGTTTCAACATGCTGACCCACACAGTCCCACAACAGCTAAAAAATTCTTAGGTTCACAATGGTCAATTCCAAAACATTTAAATGATGACCTTCCCTCGCCTTCATAATTCCAACCATGTCCCAAGGTTACTAAAGAACAATGGCTGGGGTGTAGGCCTCAGTTGCACCTCAACCAAGCAACAATTCGGTCCAACTAAAATCAAGGCAGTTAAACCGACTTTGCATACACATTGCAAGTAGAAATTCTCTGGAACATCTGAAATATGAAATAAAACACCAAACTACAGACCAATAGTGATAATTCCAGACCCAGTACAAACACAGTTCCAACATAGGGCCTTGCAGATACCAGGGTGCAATTAAAACCTGGACGCGACAACAATGAGACATGAGGTATTGTGAAACAAGAACTTTTTTTTTTCTTTTTGGAATTGAGCAGTAATCACATTAAAGTAAAAACTGACGCATAAAAAAAAAAAACATGGAAGTCGACAATATAATTTTCTATGAGAAAATTAAATTCTAGGAAATGGCAGTATAAGACATTACATAACAAAAAGGACTACAACATAATAGCAGCAAAATAAAACAATGACATAGATACAGAAAAGCACTGTTTTTTTGACTTTTCAAAACCATGCTGGGAGTTTCAATCCATAGCAGCTTTAATAAAACTGGAGAAATCCTCCTTTTTTCATATTTTTCCATTTTTTTTCCTTATTTTTTTTTTTTTTTAAAACAATCAACACCATAAAGGGCATTATCTCACATGCACAGCTCATCAATACATTCTCCTCCGAAGTCAACCGCTTCCCTTCAAAACAATTCTGACTTGTAATAAAATAAAAAGGTTCAGAGGTTCAATGTGCAAATTTTTATATATTCTTGTGTCTTTTAGCTAAGAACAAACAGTGGTGGGGGAAAATGGAGAAAGGGGCAAAGGGCCGAGGGAGAATTTTGAGACGGCTAATTTCAAGTACACAATCTCCACGATTTAATTTACAGTGCTTTGTGTAGCGGCATTGACTCGTCAACGTCAGTGGAACCCTTATTTTTTCGACGGCCGCAGGGGGCAATGGCCCACAAAAAAATATTTAAAGGGGAAGTTGCATTTTTTTTTTTTTATTATTTTTTTTTTTTTAAAGTTGATACTGGCCTTGTGAGGATCTCTTGCAATAAATATTTACTTAAGCCTTAGCGATAAATTATATAGTTTAGTGTTGAAAAAAAAAAGAACAAAAGCTTCTTTAACATAAACCTGTGGTAAAGCCTTAAATCTAACTTGCCCTTGACATATAAAACCCAAACACAGCAGATACTGTAGCATGGAAAAAGGAGAAGAAAAAAAACTGTTCCACGTACTGCTGTGTCCACTTAAATTATTCTAACCACGTTTTCTAATACCTGGGTGGATAACCTGCGACTCCTGAGACTGTACTCCTCATGGACACCTAGCATCGACACTTTTATTTTTTTTTGGACTGGACCTGACATAGATAAGAATGCAACCCAGTCACCGCTCCTAAAAGACCCCTTCTGGCCCTTTAAGATGGCAACGGCCCGCAAAATAAGCGTCGATATAACAAAAGCATCTGAAACGACTACAACTCCCAGAATACACTGAGCCACAGACCTTTCCCCCTGCGCAGGCGAGCTTAATAGTAGTAATCACTTGCTTTGCCGTTCAGTTCAAATGCCAATTCCAAACCATTCCATTTTTTGTTGATTCCCACATAGAACATATTTGCTAAAACGACCCAAAGTGCTTTGAAATGGAATGGTTATAGAATATAACATACACAAAATTGGACTGTGGATTGATTCCTGACATTTTTAGGCTTGAGAAAACAGAGCACGGTAAAAGGTGGTGCCATTTTTTTTATTTTTTTCTTTTTTTTTTTTTTTTTTTTGCTTTTTTCTTTTTTTTTTTCTTTTTTTTTACACAGAGGCAGCTACAAAAATACCAAAGATTATAAAAATATAATATATTACCATCACTATCTCTTAATAATAGAGTAAAATAGAGAGCGGTAAACTAAGCCTTGAGACGTTGTAAAAAATAAAAACTGGCATCCTACAAGCCATAGGCACAGGCAATCCACAGTCATACACAAGGATTAACATATAGTAATGCACTATACTAACATATACTATGGTATGGGTTACATGAACCATTTATAAAGTGAAGAGGATATAAAACTAAAAAGAGGTAAAAAAAAAAAAACATGTAAGGAAAGAATATAAAGTGACTACATGCAATAGCAAGCAGATTATAGAGACGCCGAGACCGCAAAAAGCAATAGGTGGTTTAGGAAAAACATGGAATTTAAAAAAAAAAAAAAAAAACATTTCTAAATAATAGCCTCTTCTACATTAAAAATGGCTGTTTTACACATAAGGAACCAAATTTTAGAACCACCCCTGGAGACATTTGTATTGTGTTAATGTCTATTTTTACAAAACAAAATTTTAAAACACTTTAATAAAACACTGATTATTGTTTTTTAAAAAAACCCTCTTTTTTTTTGCACAAAACCCCAAGTGGCTTATTCAATATATTTTATTTTTGGTTTTTTTGTTTTTAATAAAAGTTTTTTTGTGGGGTATTATTTAAGGACACAGGTATATAGGGGGAAAAAAAAAGAAAAAAAAAAGCAATATTTCTTCCCGAAGATATATGTCCATAGGATTGGCTCTCTTCACAAGGATTATGGGAGAAGTTCATTCCCAGGAGACGTATCCACGCCTTATGATCCAGAGACGGAAAAAAAAAAGTCAAATTTCTTTTTCCCCATCGTAATGATGTTACATCCCTGCAGGGTTGGGGGTGCGGAAAGGGTCTGTTTATTATCACAGCTTCGTGTCTAAAAGAGATATTGATCTTTTGGATGCGTGACCAAAAAGGGTCTAGGGCACTTTGATCTGTTCTTGGCAAGCCCGTAAACAGTCCTGGAAAGGGAAAGAAGAGAGGAAGACCCATTAGGATCAATAGTCATGCCATATTACTCCAAATTTTAGCCACTGGTTACCCAAAACGTAAAATTTCGTTTTTTTTTAAAAAAGTTTTTTCAAACAAAAAAAGACCCGGGAATCCAGAAAGGCCCAAAAAGACCAAAAAGGGCTTCGTGCCCCTAGAAAAAAATCGCAGCAAGCTTTCTTTTTTTTTGTTTTAAGCCCCTTTAAAAAGAAAGCTGTGTTGATTGGTTGTTGCTTTATTTTGGGCAGTTTTCATGAACGAGCCCCAAAGTCCTCATATAATTCGGTCCCAGATATCAGGGACCCTGGCTAAACAAAAATTTTAGTACACAGAGTCCTATATAGTCTTCAAAGTACACACAGGGCGGCCTAAATTTCTCAGGGCCATACCGAAGAAACTGGGCCCCTGGGGCCTTCAGTGGGTCAATGCTGTTTCTGGGCCCCCGGGTACAATGAAGGCCCTTCAAAAATTGAGGCTGCGTGGTATCTAGGGCCCTAAACTCTAAAAAGGTGCTATCCAAAAAATTATAAATAAAAAACAAGAACAAATTTGAATTTTGTAATATGGATTTATAAATAAAGTTGATTGAGGAGAGAATGGTGTGTGAACTCATGCTGTGGATTCTTCAATAAACTTTATTAAACCAGGGACAATGTACACAGTCTATGTAGCTGCAGTCCCTGAACTCTATACTCCATGACCAAATCATTCCAAGGCCTATATCACAAACAGTGCTCATCCCAGTAAACTTCCGGCATAAAAACATGGAGAACATATGCTGAGCGTGTTCTTATGGATTTATAAATAAAGTTAATTGAGAAAAGAACTCTGTGTAAACGCATGCTTTTGTATTTTTCAATAAACTTTATTTAAAGCAGGGACAATGTACACAGTCTATGCAGCTGCAGTCCCTGAACTCTTTACTCCGTGACCAAATCTAGTGCCAATGACTAGTAAAAGGTGCTAATCCCTCATGTAACTTATTACATACGAGAACAACGGCGGACCATACTTCTCAATGTGTTTGTATGGATTTCATAATAAGAGTTTATGAGAAGAGGAATGGGCACGTCGCATTCTTCTATTAAGATTTATTAAAGCTAAGGGGTCAAATGTACAGAAATGTGATGATGTTTTGTGGTGCACGTTATTAGCATTGTTGATATGTTATCGCAATGGGCCACTAGGAAAGTCAAATCAATCCTTGTAGTTGTCTTATTGGTTTCTAAAGTCAAAAGTATCTGCTTTTATTTACTAATTAATAGTGTCCTGGACAACCCCTTAAATTTTTCTTTCAGTTGCATTATATAGTATTGAGGCTAGTAAGTAATATATAAAAATTGTATCAAATAAACTGTAGGCAGAGAAGCCGAATAAAACAGGACGAAAATGGGAATAAATTTCTAAAACCGGGACTCTCAACAAATTGACTATAAAATAATTGATAAGACTGCGTTACGGACTTAGTAAACTCTATACTTTGTTACTTGCTCATAAAGAGTACTAGTCTTCTAAATATTAAGGCTGTAATAATACATGTACTGTCTGTCTCAAAGGGATAGAATTAAAGTGCGGTAATATGTGACGCAAGAGCTTTGGAGTTCGCAGCTTAGGCACATTACAAAAAGTATACAAAGTACCAGGAAGGGTCATGTGGCTTAAAATCACCATCCAGATTACTATGTTTATAGTCAAGTATATATATATCTATTATATGTAGTACTAAGTATATATATATATAATATATTCTATGATATATATATATTTTTAATATTTTTTTTATATATAATTGAAGGGATTCCTGCTACTATACACTAACAATGCAGTTCAATATTGTGGACAGGCATGTTAAGAGCAGGAGGAGTGAGAAATTGAGATTTAATATATATATATATTTTTTATTTATATATACATGTATATTATTATAATTATATAGATATTATATATATTATTTGTGGTATAAAATTCAGTGAATTGGGTAATTATCACAATTTAAAACATATATTGGCTTCACGCGACTTTAGGAGTTCCAGTGGCTGGTCCCGCCTTACTGGACTCTAGCCCGGAACTTAGTCTAGGTGGAAGATTTTGAAATGGATAAATTACACAAGTTCTACAGAATCTTTCCCCACCCATATATACATCAATCTGCTTCAAGCTCATTTCGCATCTCTAATATGATGGCCACAGTCTTACGCGACTTTTTTTTTTTGATAAAAAAGAATCCTTTTTCATAAGGCCATTTTTTTTATGAATAACTAACAAAATCATAAAGGCTGCAAATCAATGGGACAACAAAGGGCAGAACATTTTCTGGACTCACTACGCAGTCTATAGACTTCCTGAAATGGCTGATAAAAGAGAATAATGTCGTTGTAAGTAACCACAGCATCTGGGTAAATTAAATTGGATAGCCATGAATCAGGTCATATTCTACGCCAGGTGCCTAATAAACGTTATCAGAGACAATGGTGCAGGGCCCCCACACTATGAGTAGAATTTCTGTGGTAAGATGCGATAATTGCTTGAAGGATAAGAGGAAACAACGGGGCACTTACTTTACCCTTCGCTACTTTCTGCCAAAAAATTTTCTGCTTCACTACTCCAGATTTCTTTCACTTGGCAAAATGTGCTCCTATCATAGATTAATTACACTCTGATTGATAAAACTACACTGGCCCTGCCTATTATCTCGTGGCGGAACCATTTCTTGCCATAAACGGACTCTTAGACTAGCGAAAACTTGTCAGGACATACACAGGAAATATAGAACGTTTCCTGGTAGCCGCGAGGTGGCGGCCATCTTGTGGGCTGGGCCGAAACACCTCGTCCATTTGTAAGGAAATGTGACCGCAGTGAGGCCTGTGTTGTGCCGCATGCCTCGCACATACAACCTTAGGAAGTGAATATTTTCTCAGCTCACAAGGTGTCCAGAAGGTTATTTTTAACAAATGCTATTGTTAGCAGACCACAAATGGGACTAAATGATGTTGACCGAGGACGAGCAACGATAACGTGAACGACTAAATGTGGAAAAACAACTTCCCAGAAAGAAGAAGAAGCAGATTCTGTTGTTTTTCAGCTCAAACGCTTATTGATCGGCGGCCATCAATGTGTCAGGGGTTGTGTTATTGATTAACTCCGGGTTATCCCTCTGCTGACAGTACATAGATAGTATCGTAGCTTGGGATGCATGTTTGCACTAAAGGCCGCATATAGCAAACGTAGCATCTTGGTGGGTTCAGTCTGGCTAAAGCCTACTGGTCAAAAATAGGGGGAGACATGCACCGAATCCTTTTAGGTCATCCAGTTTTGACCTTTTATATGGCACACCTTATGTTTTCACATAATTGAACTACACATTAAAGGGGTAGTCTCACTACAAGGATTGCTGCTTTTTATGTTAAAGATCTTGCAAAAACAAGTCACTTTGCAATATGTGTCCATTAACAGTGTCCTACCTATTCCTAGATAGCTCCTCTTGTATGGGCTGCATCAGCTCCTCAGGTCACTATAGCTACAGACCTGTTTGATCTCTCATGATAGGCTGACAGCACTGATTGCTATAGCTACAGACCTGTTCAATCTCTCATGATAGGCTGCCAGCGCTGGTTGCTATACCACACAAACCCGTTTGATCTTTCAAATGAGGCCCTTCCCGCACTGGGGTTTCCTAATGTTACAACCTGGCTTCAAATGGGAGCCTAGTAAAAGCCCCGTAAAAACGCCCTTAAAAAACCCCAAAATGGGAAAAACCAAAAAAACCCGGAAATGAAGGGGTTTGGGTGAATCAATTTTAGTGAGACAAACCCCCTTTTAAAGGGTAATTTTCCCCACGTTGTTTTGGGGGGCGACATATATTTTTCGTGACGAAAAAAGCATTGGTTGCTTTACTTTTGGGAAAGGCGTATATAAATAAAGTGAAAAAGTATGACATGTCCCCTTCCCTTTTTTAGATGCCCGGCTTAAAATTTTTATACTTAAAATCACCCCAACCCTTTAATTTTACACGGTGTTATGACAACTGTATTGATATTGTTTTTTCCCCCATTTCAGCACGTATGTCGTGAAAATTAAAGCTGAGCCCCCAAAAAAAACTGTGTGAGCATTTCCCCCCCAAAAAAAATAGATCCCCTCAGTGGGGGGGGGGGGGGGGGTCTTCAACCCTCTTTCATTTCCCGGTTAAAATTCATTTTAAAAAGGTAACCCCGGGCCCAAAACATCTTGATAGCGTAGTTTTACCCAATTTTTAAACCCAGGCCTTACTCAAAGTTGGGGGCTTTACCATTGGTTTGGGAAATTAAAACCCCCCCTTCCCTTCCCCCACCCCGTAACAGATTATTAACAAAGCATGATTGGGAGTTTGTTTCTCCCAACAGCTTGGAGGGCCCCAAAAATTTGAGGGTTTCCCTGGCTAGACAGTTAAAGCTTAAACATTCCCTTCAAAGGGGGTGACCCCATCTACCCAAACTAGGACCAGGTTTTTTAAAGGCCCTTAGCCCCACTGCTACAAACCCCTTCTCATTTTCCCTTAAAAGGGGGCCATGAATCTTTTTTTTACATCCTTGTTTTTTTTTCCCTTTTGGGAAATTTAACAATTTTGGAGCCTTCCTTTTCTTAAACTCTTGTTGTGTGTTTTCCCCTTTTTTTTTCCTCCTAAAAAAAATTTAAAACTGAACTTTTGGAGGGGTGATCCCCAAATTGGGATGTTTTAAAAGTTACTAGGTTTCCAATCGTACTGACAGTCCGGGGTGTGCTCAGAACGCCTCTTTGAAAAAATTGGGAAAGGTAACACCCCCTTGAAAAAGATTCCCGTAACCATTTTTTTAGAGGAAATAACGAGGAACGCACAACACAAGGGATATAAGAGAAGAGGGCTTTTCAAAATTTATTTCATGGGGGGATAAAAAGAGAACCTGTGAAATCCCTTCCAAACCTTTTTTCTAGAACCTAAAGTTAAACCCCTCCCCGGAGCCTCCTTTCTTTTTTATAACTCTCTGTTGTGTGTTCCTCTGTTATTTTTCTGGAAATGTATGGGCTGGGAAACCTGTCCCGAAAAGGGTTTTTACCTTTTCCCGATTTCAGGGGAAAATTTTGGGCCAAAATTTTTAAAAGGGCTTTGCCACTGATTGGACAATTTAAAACACTGTTGTGCGGAAAAAAAACCCCCCCCCAATTTTTAACAAACCCCTTTGGGCCAATTCAGCCCAAAACATTTCTTGGAGCAGTAACAGGGGCAAACGCACAAAAGTTATTTAAAAGGAAAAAATGTTCAGAATTTTTTTCTTCCCCCCGGGGAAAAAGACATGTTTAGGGAAATGGCTATGAGTCCTCTTTAAGGCCATAGGTCCCGTTTCAGCATTCGGGAATCCCTACCAAAACCCCCTTTAAACAACCCGCCACTGGTTAAACCCGTTAGCCCTTTCCGGCCTACCCCCCATGCCAAATCACCAAATTAATTTCCTACTTACAAGTTTACTTTCCCGGGGGCCATTTTTTGACTTGTGATTTTTAAAAAACGGTGAGGGGCTTTGAAAGAAAAATGCTGCTTTTGTGTTCCCCCAAATTTAGACCCTGTATGGCGGCTGCTACACTCCCAGCGGCAATCATGGAGGGGGGATTGGATATAAACTTTACATCTGCAACAAAGAGAAGAGATAATACAGATTAGTTAAGTGGTCTATTTTTCATTTATAATTTTTAGAAACAGTGCCCCTCTTATCCATAGGCTGTGCCTGGTATTGCAGCTCAATCCTATTTACTTAAACCAGACACAACCTATGGACAAGTATGGTGCTAACCCTAACCCGCTCAATCACATGCACGTTGCTGGCCGCATCAATCCTCCATGCTAGTGATAGAAATGATAAAGCCAGTAAATACTGACAGAATTTATGGAGGAGGGAAGGAGGGTTAGTTATAAATTTTCACATCTGCGATAAAGAGAACGGATTATTTAAGTGGTTACAAATGGGTTCTATTTTATTATTAATTATTTTAAAACACCATTAGGGTATGTCCCCACGGCAGAGGACAAATACCGTCTGAAAAAACGGCCGAAAACCATGCCCTTAATTCCAGGGCGCTGTACATTCGACGGGGTTAAATAAATAACATAGATCTAAACAAAGTACAATACAACAATAAATGACTAAAAACTGGTACAGAGGAATAGAGAACCCTGCCTGCGAAAACTAACAATCTACAAGGCAGATTTTTTTTTTTTTTTTGCTTTCTTTTAGAAACAGCACCACTAGGGTCCACAGGCTGTGCCTGGTATTGCAGCTCAAGCCGATTTATTTAAACTAACCCACAGCCTATGGTACTTGAATTCTATTCAATTCTATGCACATTGCTGGCCGTGTCAATCATCCACCCTTATGACAGAAATTCTAATGGCGGTAAATACTGACACAAGACGGTTCTGTAACCTGTGCTGCCTGTAAAACCTTCGGCAGATGTCAAATTGTCGTCTAATAGTTTAATCCAACAAAGTGTTCTAACAAGCTTGTCCCCTGATGGTGCCCCCTGCTCCGGGTACAGTAGAAGTCATGTAACACAATCAAGTCACTTTTGCTTCCTTGCACAAAAGAATTCACTCTGTGCGGCTTTTCAAAGTGACCTGGTAATGCTCTCCCCTCTCCCGGGCACATTACAGCCGCCGCCGCTTCCAGGATTAAGGGCCTGAATTGTTTCTGGGCTCCCTAAAGTGACAGCAAAGCAGTTAGTAATAAATATCTGGACGCTTTCACAAACCGGCAATTGCCTATTTCAACCAAGATCACACCTTTAGAAATCTTTTGTCATCATCGAGCTGCCAGTCACTGGCCGTCATCCATCCTGACAACAGAGGCTCAATGAAATGTGCCAGAGCTAAGTGCCTGGGGTCCCAACACAGGCGACACTCGGCTCCATTCTGTGTGACACAATGGTGCCAGGACACTGGGACTCCGGCCAAGCTGCATTGCTGTAGGTCTATACAAAGCCAGTCTCGTGTTTCCTGAAGAGGCCGGACTGCCCCATTCAGCAGCCCTGCCATTCTCTACCAAATAAGCCACAATTTTAAAGATTTTCACCCTCGCTTTTGCCGTCAGTGTAGGGGCAGCAGATTGCAAGCTGAAAATCATTAAAACGTTAGCAGAAGCGCTTACAATCGAATTCAGGATTCGCCTAGTATGACACCAGTTACCCTTGCGATGCAAACAGACCTGGTACACTTCGAGGGATCAGACCGTATCCATGCTGATGGAGAAAAGCGTTGCCATTGTGTTCCATATCACCCAGGTCATCATAGGATTATGAGAAAGATAGATAGATAGATAGATAGATAGATAGATAGATAGATAGATAGATAGATATGGGATAGATAGATAGATAGATAGATATGAGATAGATAGATATGAGATAGATAGATAGATAGATAGATAGATAGATAGATAGATAGATAGATAGATATGGGATAGATAGATATGAGATAGATAGATAGATATGAGATAGATAGATATGAGATAGATAGATAGATATGAGATAGAAAGGTAGATAGATATGAAGTAGATAGATATGAAGTAGATAGATAGATAGATAGATAGATAGATAGATAGATATGAAGTAGATAGATAGATAGATAGATATGAAGTAGATAGATAGATATGAAGTAGATATGAGATAGATAGATATGAGATAGATAGATAGATAGATAGATATGAGATAGATAGATATGAAAAGATATATAGATTTGAGATAAATAAAACCAATAATCCATGCCATGCTAACAGCCCGGGAGCATTTAGAGGGATCAAACCTTATCCCATTGATGGAGAGAAGCGGCACCATTGTACGTCAACTCACCAAGCGCCCCATAGGATCAGGAGATAGAAATATATGAGATTGATACATAGACAGATACAGAATATATAGATGTGAGCTAGACAGATAGATAGATAGATAGCTAGATAGATAGAGATCACATAGATCGAAAGATAGATAGATAGATAGAACGGGATAAGACCTCGTTCCTTTAAATAGAGAGAAGTGGTGTAATTGTACCCCAATTCAACCAGCTCTCCATAGGATCATTGGAAAGAGAGATAGATAGATAGATAGATAGATAGATAGATAGATAGATAGATAGATAGATAGATAGATAGGGAACACTTAGAGGGATATGCCTTGTTCCTTTAAATAGAGAGAAGCTGTGTCATTGTACCCCAATTCAACAAGCTCTCCATAGTAGCATGGGAGGGATGGATGGATGGATGGATGGATGGATAGATGGATAAATAGATGAGATACTGTAGATAGATAATATTTTCCATGCAAACAGACAAGTAACACTTAGGGCCACATGTATGAAAACTACTTAGGTCTAAAACTCACTTTGTTGCCCATAGGTTACTATGGGCAAAAAAGTGAGTTTTAGACCTATGCAGTTTTCATACATGTGGCCCTTAGAGAGATCAGACCTCATTCCTGTCAACAGTGAAAATGGGCGCCACAGTGCCCCAATTCACCTAGCTCTCCACAGGATTGTCTTATTTCATATCCGGTACCCCAATGAGCAGGTACAGTAAGTACACACATCCTCCCAAACATGCTCTGCAAATCCCAAAGAACTGGGACACCCAGGAACAGTGTTGGGGGATGCACAGTTGAAAGGCCCATACAAGGCTGAACTGTTTGCAAAGTCATTTGTGAAGTTTGTTTTAGGAACCTGTTCTGAAAAATGAACTGTTGACATAAAGCACCAGCAGCTCTTCTCCATGTTAAGTTCTGTTTGTTTACTGTTCCTTTAAGTCCTTTGATAAAATAATGAACTGCTGGCTCCATTAATCACAGTGGGCCAATCACCTAGAAAGAGTGGAGGGTAACCCTTTAGAGGACTTGTCCACCATTTGATGCCTTTGGAGGTCTGGTCTAATTCATTTTTGTTTAATTCTCAAATATGGCTACTTATTTACTATATAGTGATCCTCTAAAAAAGGTCACAAACAGGTCATACATTCTTTTTATACCATTCCTATAGGTGGAATCAAAAAATGTTCCATCTAAGAATCTAATACACCAACTTTGACGTGTATCTGCCAACTAAGCTCATCCATCAACCAAGAATCTAAGTTTAAAAGGTTCATGCACAAAGGTTCACGTGCCACATAACAATCTCATGCACAATCTAAGAAGTTCATGCACCAGCTAAGAATATAATGCCTCATTAAAGATTTTTTTTTTTCAGGAAACCCACACACCAAGAAATTCATGCACCATCTAAGAAGTCCATGCACCATGTAAAAAGCTCATGAACCATCTAAAAAGCTCATACACTAAGAAGCCCACGTACAAACCAAGAAACATATGCCCCATCTAAGAATCTAATACACCATCTTAAGAGCCCATGTACGATCCAAGAAGTTCATGCACCATCTAAAAAACTCATGGACTATCAAAACTAATTTTTAAGATGTTTATAACCCAATACATGTATGCACCATCTAAGAATTCCAAAACATCAGCTAAAAAGTTTATGTACCATCTGAAAATCTAATGCACCAACTAAGAAGCCCAAGTACAATCCAAGAAACTTATGCACCATCTCTATGCACCATCTAAAAAGCCCATGTACTATCCAAGAAGTTCATGCACCATCTAAAAAGCCCATGTACTAACCAAGAAGTTCATGCACCATCTAAAAAAACTCATGCACTGTCAAAACTAATTTTAAGATGTTTATACACCAATACATATATGCACCATCTAAGAATTCCAAACATCAGCTAAAAAGTTTATGCACCATCTGAAAATCTAATGCACCAACTAAGAAGTCCAAGTACAAACCAAGAAGTTCAAGCACCATCTTAAAAGCTCATGTACCATCTAAGCTTATTGTAAGAGGCTCATGCACCGAGCAACTCATGCACCATCTAAAAAGCCCATGTACAATCCAAGAAGTTCATGCACCATCTAAAAAAACTCATGCACTGTCAAAACTAATTTTAAGACGTTTATAACCCAATACATGTATGCAACATCTAAGAATTCCAAACATCAGCTAAAAAGTTTATGCACCATCTGAAAATCTAATGCACCAACTAAGAGGCCCAAGTACAAAACAAGAAGTTCAAGCACCATCTTAGAAGCGCATGCACCATCTAAGCTTATTGTAAGAGGCTCATGCACCGAGCAACCGAGCACCATATAAGAAGTCTATGTACCAACTAAAAACAGGCACCATTTAAAAAGTTGGTACACTATCTAAGAAGGTTTTGTAAACCATATAAGAAGCTCATGACATGCTACTACTTCAATAGCATCTACTCTCCCCAACCATGGCATCCAGATGACAATATTTTCAATTTATTTAAAACAACGAAAAAATAAAATTTAAAATATTGACTAAATGAATGAATAAATAAATAAATATAGTACATTAAATACTTAAAATGATTAAATATTAGTTATTTTTTCTTTCCGCGTAGTCGTTGGTCTGTGGTGGGCTGATCAGAGTCCGCGCGGAGCTATATGGGGGCTTATCCTTCAGTCTTTAGCCCAGACGGGCAGCGTGTCCAAGCTTTATTTTTTTTGTTACATTCAGGATGAAATAATCCGGGCAGAGACCACTAATTTTAGCATATTAATCAAGGGGGCCCCAGTCCTGCAATTGGAGTGTGTCAGTATTGTCAGACCCCATTGCTTCATCTTGCGCTATTGAACGCTCAGGAACAAGAGAGAAGCGGCGAGATGAATTGAACCTGACACGGGCACAAAAGAGAAGGGGCCTACACACATCCCCACCAACCTATCTGAGACTTCATCCAAAAAAAATAAACCAGTTCAGCGTTGATAAAGAAAAGAGTGCCAGCCACCATGAAGGGACACAAAGCAGCGCCCAGGCTGTGCAACGCCGAGGCAGGAGGCTTGGGAGGGGGGTGATTCCCATTTTAGTGAGTGACCTCCCCCCCCCCCTCTTTTTTTTTCCCCTGTAAAAGGAGCCATTCCATCCCTCTGAGAGACATGAATGAAAATCCTTTCATGCAGCCGAATCAAACTAGAGGACATCAATCATGGCAAGAAGAGGCAACAGGCGGGAACTGGCCTCATAACTCAATGTGAAGGTGTGCGCGCACGTCTGTGTGTGCTGCACGCTGCTTCCCGCGTTTGTTTAGACAGCACGCGGGACACAATCACTGGCCCTTTATTACAACAGCCCGGGCCTCAATGAAAGGTTAAAGATTCTACATTTTAGTGGCACATGCCAAAAAGAAAAACCATTCACCGCACAAGTCTGTGTCTCCTCCTGAAAACCGTACTCACTTCTATGTAGAGATAGATGGAGAAACTGAAGATGTTTAAATATGAGATAGATATGAGATAGATAGATAGATAGATATGAGATAGATAGATAGATATGAGATAGATAGATATGAGATAGATAGATAGATATGAGATAGATAGATAGATAGATAGATAGATAGATAGGAAATAGATAGATAGATAGATATGAGAGATAGATATGAGAGAGATAGATAGATAGATATGAGATAGATAGATGTGACATAGATAGATAGATATGATATAGATAGATGTGACATAGATAGATATGAGATAGATAGATAGATAGATAGATAGATAGATAGAAGATAGATATGAGATAGATAGATATGAGATAGATAGATAGATAGATAGATAGATAGATAGATGAGATAGATAGATATGAGAGATAGATATTAGATAGATAAATATGAGAGATAGATATTAGATATTAGATAGATAGATAGATAGATAGATAGATAGATAGATAGATGATAGATACCCTGTTTACCCGAAAATAAGACCTAGTGCATTTTCTAGTTATGAAATTCAGAGTTTGGCTTATGCTGATGTTTGGGGAAAATCAACAGAAAATTTTAATACATTTGATGTTTTTTTTCAAAAAAAAAAATGTGAATTTTTGTTCAGGGGAAAAATAAGACACCCCCAAAAAAAATTTTTCGCGTCTTTGGGAAAAAAATTAAATATAAGACACAGTCTTACTTTCAGGAAACAGGGTAGATATGAGAAAGATAGATATAACATAGAAAATTAGATGAGATAGAAAACAATTGATAGTAGTAGATAGAAAAAGGGGTTTTTATAAAAAAGTTATGATAGTATACAGAAAATAATACTTGATGATAGATAGGGAAAAAAGATATATGGTGATAGATTATAAATAATAGATATGTGTGATAGATAATAGATAGATAGTGATATGAAGGGGGTTTGTATAAAACAGATGAGTAGATCTAGACTAGGAAATATAAAGTTATTAGATAGATAGTAGTATTGATGATAGAAAAATAGATGATAGATAATAAAAGATTGAAAGATAATTTTAATAATAGAAGATAGATAGTGAGATGATAGATATGGAGAAGAATTAGATAGATAAATTAGAGAAATATTAATAGTAATAGATGATAGATAGATAATAGATAGATAGATGATAGATACCCTGTTTCCCCAAAAAAAAAAAATAAGCCCTAGTGCTTTTCTGTTATAAATTCAATTTTGGGCTTATGCATGTTTGTGATGAAATCACTACAGTATATTCATACAGGTTGATGTTTTGTTCAACAATAAATGTGAATTCTTGTTCATGGAAAAATAAGACATCCCCTAAAAATAAGTCTTAGCTCGTCTTTAGGAGCAAAAATTAATATAAGACACTGTCTTACTTTCAGTGAAACAGGGTAGATATGAGAAAGATAGATATAACATAGATAAATATAAGATAGAGATAGAAAACAGATGTGATAGATAGATAGATAGATATGAAGTAGTTGATATAAAACAGTTATGATAGATATACAGAAAATAGATACGTGATAGATAGATATGAGAGATAGATAGATATATGGTAGATAGATATATAAATAGATAGATATGTGATAGATAGATAGATAGATATGAAGTGGTTGATATAAAACAGATGAGATAGATCTATGACATAGGAAATATAGATAGATATGTAGATAGATAGATATGTGATTGATAGATAGATAGATAGATAGATAGATAGATAGATAGATAGATAGATATGAAGTGGTTGATATAAAACAGATGAGATAGATATAAGACAGATAGGAAATAGATATGTGATAGATAAATAGATATTAAACAGATATGAGAAAGATAGATAAAAAATAGATATGTGATATAGATATGAATCATATGACAGATATACATTTGATATGAAACTGATAAGATATATAGATAAGATAGATAAATATGAAATAAATATATGAGACAGATAGATATAAAGTAGATGGATAAATAGATGTCAAATAGATGAGGGACAGATGGACAGAAATACTGATCTTTTCAGTTTTTTACAGATCTGCAGTCTACCACATATAATACTTCTTACTTTCTCCCTACACAATATCCATCTCATTCACTAAAGATATCATTATTCTGAACAGCACAAGGGAGAAGAACAATCTATCCATGGAAGATCTGAAGCCTCAACGTCTATGAGCAACAGCTTTAAGAAATTCCAGATAGCAGTTCATTATAGAGCAATTCCTATCTCCAGTTGTTGCAGGATTACAGCTCCCAGGCTGCATCTCTCAGGGCATGCTGGAAGCTGTAGTGTCACAGCCTCTGGCGCGCCACAGGTTGGCGGTTTATCTCTATTGTCATTTATGGACCCAATCACATAGCCTGTGAACCTATCCTATTAAAACCAGATTCAGCAACTTCACTGGAGCCTGGGGAAACTGAGGACGACGTGTGCACCTTAGCCTGAAACAACAGGGAAACAGATCAAAGTACCGGA